>ML265458.1:24735-37751 GCA_005239495.1 Nicotiana undulata
TTTGATTTTTAACATCTGAATGTATAAAATTTATCTTTATTTGAAAATTAATAAACATAAAATTCAAATGAAATACTAACTAATCTAATATTTTATCAATAAAATATATTATTTTTTAAAATATGATAGTTGTTAATGGTGATGGCTAACGGGTGAATGCCGACTAGAGGCGGTGGTTGGTGGTAGTTTTGATTAACGATGGTGGTTCATGCTAGTAGCTAGTAGTGATTGGTAGTGGTGGCGATTATGATTGAGGATGGTGGTGGTGGGTTGTGATAGTTAATAATGGTGGGTGGTGGTAGTAGTTGTGATTGAGAAAGGTGGTGGGTGAGTGGATGGTAGGTTATAACAATGGCGGTGTCGGTTGTGGTTGTTGATGGTGATGGGGTGGTCAGTTGTGGTAGTTGTGGTAGTTGAGGTGGATGAATGTTGATTGTCGGTGAGAATGATATATGGTGGTCGGAGTGGTAGGGATAGTGGATGGTGATGGTCGATAATGGTGGCGTCTATGATTGAGGATGATTGTGTCGTGGTGGTGGTGGATGTGGTGGTGCTCGGGGTGGTAATGGTGGTTAAGTATGGTGGTGGCATGGTGGTAATTGATAATGGTTGGCGGTGGCGGCAGTTAACAATGAATATGTGATAGCATCTTAATGAAATTAAGTCTCTGTTATAGATCTTAACCATACAGACCTATTCAGACTCATTAAGTAGCTGTGAAGTTAAAAAAAAATACTTAATGATTAAGATCTGAATAATTAAGATTCAGACTTTAAAAACAAACACACTTAATGTATAAGATCTGAATGATGAAGATTCAGACCTTCATTAAGTGCAAACAAATGAGGCCTAAGTACTACTAGTAATAAATAAAAGTAAGAATGTATATAATTTATTACTAATAATTATATTTATAAAGACATGTATTATATATCTATTAAATTGAAATATAGCGAGAATAAGTTTTTACCCTACAGGACATGCCATGCATGCAGTGGCGGAGCCAGGATTTTCATTAAGGAAACTCAAAATATAACGAAATAAACTCACCAAAACGTCGGGTGTCAAGTGTATACATTTATTTTTAAAACGGAAAAGGTCCAAATATGCCAGTGAACTATGCGAAATAGGACAAACATGCTCGTCGTTAATAGTTTGGCCCAAATATGTCCAAACCGTCCAATAGTTGTGCAAATTTGCCCTTATTTAACGGAAATAGTATTTTCCTTTTTTTTTAAAATTAACTAATACCAAACCCGCCTAAATCTACCGACCCGACCTACCCTAATTCTAAACTACCCAAAATATGTATCACCCAGCTATCGCCCAGTCCTAACAAGAACAGACGATCCCCACCCCTTTCCCTCTTCTTCTGTCATCTTCTTCCTTCCATCTTCTCCTTCGGCCGTCCATGGGTTTCCATCTTTAACAACAGGCCGTTCATCTTCTTCCTTCAGTAACAACAAGCCGTTACCCCTATAATTTTTCAGGAACAACAAGCGGACTGAAATGTCGGAATGTTCGAGTTCTTCAAATAGCCGTCGAAGGATGTGTGGATGTGGAGTTGTTGCACTCCATCTCACATCGCGGACTGAAATGAATCCCGGAAGACGCTTTTTCAGGTGTCATAAACCTAATGTAAGTTTTCTGTTTTTTACCTAATTAATGCTTATTCCGACAGATTTGGATCAATGATTTTGGCATATTTGTAATCGATTTTTGTTATGATGTTATGTTTTATTGCAGAAAACTGGATGTGGTTATTGGGAATGGGAAGACGATGAATTTCCACCAAGAGTCATTATTGTCATCAACAAATTGAAAAGGGAAAAGGATGCTCTTCTTAAAGAAAGACTTGGAAACAGGGTGGAAAAATTATTTCTTATATTTTTGGGTTTTATTATTGGATTTGTGGTTAGTTTTATGTTTTTAGGGAAGACTTGAAAATATGATTGTAATTGTTTATGGTTGTAATTGCTTATGGTTGTTTTAGTTGTATAATTTAGATGTATTGTCTTGTAATGATTGGATGAAAATGGTTGTAATATCCACAGTCTTGGCAATTTATCAGCAACATTTGTGTTTTGGTTCACAAGCAGCATACTTCACTTCGCTTCGAATCTGTTTTGGTTCACTTCGAATCTGTTTTGGTTCACTTGTATGTGATGGAGGTTTAATTTGTCTAACTTGCACTTTTTGGATTTATCAGAAAATTTGTTGTACGGGTCGATCCATGTTTCTCTTGAGAATCTGCATAATTTATCTCATTTTAATGTATCTTACAACCTATATGAAGTATTGCATTGTGAGAAGAAAGGGTCAACAGTAAACATCTCCAAGATATGAAGTACTGCATTGTGAACATTATTTCTCAACTTCCACAAGTAAGAAAGGTTTAAATGAGCCCAAGCAGAGAGATAGGAATTAGGGACCCCTGCAGTTTTCTGATTAGAATCCAACATTGCACAAACTTGCAGCATTTTTTCGGCGTAGTCTAGTCTAGCCATCTTAGTTTCAATGTTTGATGTGTTGATTGCTTCTTCAAGGGCATCAATTCCCCAGTCCAAATTGGCTAAAACTGCTTGACCAGAGTATCAATAAGCCTATCTTGAATGAAACTTCCTATAATTGTGATCAAGGACCTAACTATGTCTTCTTGATCCATTTCAAACCTGTAATTTCCAGCCATTTTTCATCTAAAGTAGAGCTCAACAATCAAATCTATAGTCACAATTCAAGGCTTCAATTCAATTTAACTCCATAAAGATACTTCAACTTAGAAGGGAAACAAAAGAAAACAAATGTGATAATATCAGAAGCATGACAATTGAGAAAGCTAAAAAAGCTAAAAGATTTTATCAAGTGCATGAAGACATTCATAATGCTGTAAATACAAAACATAAATGATAACCAATTATGTAAGCTAACATTCACAAAAAGTACCAGTTAACATCTAGTATTATGCTAACATCAACAACAACACTGTCGAATAATCAGTTAAACCAAGATAACATTCACCAAAAAATAATAGTTTTGTGCATAATAGTCATCCTAAAACTAAGTTCCTCAGTTTTTTCACAAAAATAATTAGCCATTACTTATGCTAAATTTCAGCATTTGGTACAGAGACTCCTTCCCCATTTGGCCCCATCTTTTTTTTCTTTTTTCTTACTTCAGCTTGGAGTTGGCTAAGTGTAACTGCAGCTTTCTCCTTCCAAGTTGCCTTAGTTGGTAAGTAAGGCAAGTTTGTCGGCATAGACACTCCATCTGCACACCCAGTAAATTGAATCCTTCTAGTCCCAGTTGGTAGTCTTGCTTTCAGCCTTCTTTCCTTAAGTATTGATTGTGTCTCTGAGATGATTTGTGGTCTCAACGGTGGATCTTCCTCATCGCCAATATTTGGACCATAGGCTTGTGATTGTTGTGTTGTGACTTGAGAAGAGTAATCGGATTGTTGTGTTTGTGCTTCAGTTTCAGATTGAAAGTCCAACCAATCGTCCTCTCCACCATCTTTACTCTGCCATCCATATAATGAATTAATAAGAAACTCTTTAACCTTGAAACAAGTCCATGACAACATGGGGCTGCCTCTGGAATAGAAGAACTTTGAAAAAGATACCTTGAAGCAGGACTTTCAGAAATAGAACAATACAGTGAGAAGTTACCTTGAAGCAAGTCCTAGAATTGTGGTTCTCTCCACCACATTTGCCGCATGTTATCACTGTTCCTTTCCTTGAATAACTCCACTCCCCCTTCCTCTTGCTTGCTTCATCAGGTTCCCTATTTCTCTTTACCTTGGGTCTGCCCACAGTCTTGGCAATTTCAGGTGGATCCATCGCTTGGCTCGGATCAATTTTCTAGAATTTTATATCCCTAAATGATTGAAACTTGTGTTTGTAAGTCAAGGAATATGCTTCTTTGCTGTAGTACCAATGTATTTGTTCCTTTGGATCACCCTTTCAAAAGAAAAAAATAACAGTAATTAGATAACTTGGGAAATATGAGCTTAAGTGAGAAAACTAACTTAAAATATTTCATACCTATCATATATTATAGCTTTGATAGCATGGGGGCAAGGTATCCCAGAAAGTTGCCATAATCTACAAGTGCATTTTTTATGTTCAAGATCCACAGTATGTCTATCATCACCTTCTATGATTTCATATCCAAAGTCACCATTAAACTCAACCTTGCAATAATGAGCAATTGCCCTATATTCATTGTAAAGCATCAAAGCACTTGGACTATAGTCATCATTCCATTTTCTGACACAATAGATACACGGAGTCAAAATACAATGAGTGTAAAATAGAAGCACAACATTTCATTATAATTAGCCATTACCTGATTTTATCTTCATTGATAGCCAACAGATTCATAACCTTTATTCTAATCTCCTCGATCATCTTGATAATTGGCATATGTCTAGCTTCAAGAATCCATGCATTAAAAGACTCGGTGAAATTATTGTCGACCATCATGTTTTTACATTGAGTGTCAAAATATGCTCTACACCAAGATTGTGGAGGATAATGCAGGAGATCTTTGGCAGCAGAAGCATCTTCATCCTCACATAGCTCTCCCATCTTTTTTAGTTGATCTTTGAAATCTTCTTCATAAGTGCTCCAAGCACACCACCACAACAACTTCTTCATATGTCCACTTCTCCACTTTTTCTGCCAATTTGCCTCAATATGTCTTACACAATACCTATGATGAGCTTCAGGAAGTATATTATGCACAACATCAATTAACCCCTATGATAAATCAGGAACAAACAGTCATAAACAGTAAAATATATAAGTGTATACAAGAGAATAATAGAAATCAGAAATAAAAGTTGTAGTTACCTTTTGCATATCTGAGATAAAAGTCACTCCTTGTCCATCATTTAGCTCCAGAGAAAGCTTCAAACACTCTAAAAACCAACCCCAAGTCCTGGAAGTTCCTTTGTCTACCACAACCCATGCAAGAGGATAAAATTGGTTCATACAATCTTGACCAATAGCCACTAACAACTGACCCTTAAATCTACCCTTAAGAAAGGTACCATCCAGCCCAATCAGTGGTCTCAAGCCACTTTTCCACCCATTTTTCAATGCATTGAAGCATATGTACATCCTTAAGAACTTTCTTTTCCCTTCTTCAAGAGCATTCTTTGATAAATTTATCACAACATCACTGCCCGGATTAGATTGTCTTACTTCTTGTCCATATGCCTTGAGTTTTTTATAGTCATCAACAAAACTGCCCTCCAACTTCTTAAGAGCCAAACTCTTGGCCCTTTTGAGCTTACTTTTGGACACGTACAAATCAAAATCACTCTTCAACTCAGCTTTCATTTCCTGCAACTTGTACTTAGGATTGTACTGTACATTTCTCTTAAAAAATTGGGCCAAAGTATTCTGATCAGCCCTAGCATTTTTGAAACATGGATCACATGTATGTTCATCTTTCAATGTTTTGATTCTAATGGTATGACACTTCTTATCATTTGAAATATACGGTCTAAAAGGGTAGCCTTCAGCACACTTGTAACTAGCCCTAGTCGTATCAGTTTTGAGCAACTTCAACCCTTTTTTATTTACCATTGCATAGAGGTTTACTGCCCTTCTAGCTTCTACAATATCCTTAAATGTCATACCTACCTCTAAATCCTTAAAATATTCCAACTTATCAGTTACAACCATATTCTTTTCTTTGACAATACCATCAAGTTCTATAGAATCATCCTCAAAAGAATCTGAGTAATCAGAGTCACTTCCCCCAAGACTATGTTTGCATTCAGAAGCTACATCAATGACTATAGAATATGTCTTTGTATGATGAGTAATATTTTGAGCAAATACCTTGAAGTCAGACTCATCAACAACAAAGAAATTAATCACCTTGAAATCTTTAGAAAACAAGCACCGAAGAGTATTCACACCTTCATCATCAGTTACCAAGTAGTACCTCCCCGAAGGTCCAGTCACTAAAAGTTGTTCGACAGAGCTAAACCCTAACTTTTTTGTAAACTCTTCACAAATAAAATCATATTTAACAAGATAAGAGACATAACCAGACAAAGTGTGCACCGACACCTTGTTATATACTATATCGGGGGGAAAAACTCAGTTACCCCATAGTGAAACACCAAATCCACTTTATCAATCATCTTCAATGGACTTCACATGTAAAGATATAGAAAAAGGGACAAAGAAGGGACCACATCAGTATAATATAAAGTTGTCATATTCAAAACGCTGACCAAAAAATAAATAGCAAATACTGTCCTCGAGTTTCAAATTAATGTATTAAAATACAGAAAGCCCCAACCACCCGACAAAACCATCAATTCGCCCAAATTAACAGAATGTATTTTGTTCTTTAGTGTATTAAAATACAAAAACATATCAGAAACTATATCACTATTTAATGGATTCTAACAAAGCATAACTTGTCCCTACATATGAAACACACAAGAACAAACTCGAAATCCCATATATAACACACAAAGAAAGAATAAGGTAGTCATACCTTAGTCAAAAGATGGACAACCCTAGCTTGTCATACTCAAAGATGGAAACTCATGGACGGCCGAAGGAGAAGATGAAAGGAAAAAGATGACAGAAGAAGAGGGAAAGGGGTGGGGATCGTCTGTTCTTGTTAGGGCTGGGCGATAGCTGGGCGATACATATGTTTTGGGTCTTTTAGAATTAGGGTGGGTCGTGTCGGATCGGTAGATTTAGGCGGGTTTGGTATTAGTTAATTAAAAAAAAGAAGGAAAATATTGTTTCCGTTAAATAAGGGCAAATTTGCACAACTATTGGACGGTTTGGAGATATTTGGGCCAAACTATTAACGACGGGCATATTTGTCCTATTTCGCATAATTTACTGGCATATTTGGACCTTTTCCATTTTTAAAATTACCCCACTAAATAGTATAATTTTCCAACAAAGGAGTATCGGTTGACACCCCTTAGATGCATGTGGCTCCGCCACTGCATACGTGCCACGTTGCTTGGCAATGCTGTACTATTTACAATTTTCACCAGCTTAAAAAATTCAGTATTTGATCCCATGAGCAGTTAAATTTTGACTATAATTTCTGTTTCATCGTTAAAACAATTATTACTTCTTCCCAACTTCCTGTCCTATTGAGTAATTCACCCATCAGCCAGGTAACTGTGAAGAAAGTGTTTTAAACTCTTAAATGAAGGTATGTTGGTCCACAAGGTGAAAGAACTCGGTCAAAATCCTGATTTTAAATGACAAGGGTTCTTTACCTGTCCAGTAAAGTGTACAAAAGTGATAGTCGTGT
Organism: Nicotiana undulata; assembly: GCA_005239495.1. NCBI lineage: Eukaryota > Viridiplantae > Streptophyta > Magnoliopsida > Solanales > Solanaceae > Nicotiana > Nicotiana undulata. The sequence continues at coordinate 32,041 of ML265458.1, forward strand.
TATGTAGTTCCACTGAAGTAGAACCGTAGAACAGACTCGTGTATTCGGTATTCCTTTTTTATGGGTCCTTAATGTTAATCAAGTATAAATGGTCTTGTTATTTCCCCTTTTACTTAGTAAAAACTCTGTGCTTTATGTTTTTTGTTTTCTCCTTGTTCTCGCTAACAGAGAACCTTAAAACGCTAATGATGGATAAAGAATCTCTTCCTCGTGTTTGGGATAGGCATCTGAGCAGTGCAGACGGCAGACCAGTAAATCACACCTGGAGGAAGCTCATACAAGTCCATGATACATAATTGACGTTGAATATAAACTCGCTTACGTTGCGAAAGTGAATAATGTATTTTTATTTTTTATTTAACGCATCATGCACCAGAGATTGAACTACAGAAAGCATCATTTGGAAATTATAACAGCCAGTTCCGATCCAAAATCAAGATTTGCTTTAGCTGAGGCCACCCAAAATACCCCATACGACTCATACAATCTTGACGCATTAGAGGACGGTTAGAATACATCGCACTTCAAATCACCCACCCAAGCTCATTTGACACCACACAATATACTGGATGGGATTTCAGCAACAAGTCACATCAGAATTTTGATCGTTGCTCTTCATCTACTACTCAAATATACATGTACAACAAAAACGTAATGTTCATAGCAAGCAAAGTATATGACGGAGCATCACATGTTTGCTGTTGTTTCCTTAATCTCCCCCATAGAAATCGTCTGCAAATCAAAAGGCAGAAGACTCGCCTTAGTAGCAGATATAATTGCAAAAGCGACACTAGCAAGTTATGAGGCACGAACAGCATATAATAGTAACCCTTCCTCCTGGAGTCTGATATATCAAGAATAGAGTAAGCAAACTCATGCTATCATATGCCATTATTGAAAAACTGTTGCCAATTGCGACTCCCGTTTTCTCTTATCAAATCATTCCCTCATTATCATTAACCCACATGACCAGAAGTGACCTACATCACTAGATAACCCAGTCTCCCCTGAAGGTAGCCAAAAAACGAAGGAAAAGAACTCATGACCAAATACCCAACCTAAGAAGGTAATTAGAAATCAAGCTGATGTACCTGTTCCTCTCCAGCAAAATCATTATCAGGTGTGAGAAAAAGCATGCAGTGACACTCCTTCCTGTAATGCAAGTTTTAGGGAGGATAAGAAAGACAATAAGGCAACAAAAGTAGACTGATTAAAACAGAAACTTAGTTGTGATAAAATACTAGGCCGTAGGCTACTTGGATTGACACAATAAAGACTAAAATGGATATGACCAGATATACATGATGGCACACATAATTGAGCTAGAAACATAGAATGGCAAACGACACAAAGGCAACAGACAAGTTATCCCTAATTCATGCACCCATAAGCTGTAGTTGTTGACCAACGTCTCATGCATTCTAAGGATTTTATTATTCAGATATCCAAGGTCTGGAAACTCAAAGTAAATAACACCTAATGAAGCCTCATCTGTACCAAAAAGTTAAAGGCAAACCCAACATCCAGCATCTCCAGGAGAAAAGGAGGAAAATATCATTACAGAATACAGAGAATGCAGAATATTGAATTTTCACTTACGAGATCTTCAAGTTCTGCTTTCTTTTTACCCCCAGCAAGAAAAAACGAAGTATGATGACCAGAATACAACCAAGTCTATAGATACAAGAAAAAACATCTTACCTCTCTCTCATCGGTACACATGGACAATTCCAGAAGCCCTGCTGCGCTTCTGCAGCTTTGTCATCATAATGCCTGAAAAGTAAAAATGATAACATGGCACAGGTCATGGTAACGACAATTACAAATACTGTGGTAACTGGTAAGGAGTAAAGCGTGAAAACCATCAAAACAAATCTGTTAGGAGTGAATATTTACCTGCAGGGGCAGAGTGGAGCACCTAATGTATCCTTGTGCTCTGCCAATCCCTAAACATATGTCAACAAATACCATTAATTAAATCCTCTCCTCGATTTAAACACAGATGTTTCAATGAGGATATAAAGACCACTGGGTGTTCCAACAAGAGCAGAACTAAACTATAAACCACCTATGCTCCACCTAAATGGAAATTGGAACCCAATATTAAGTTAACAAAAACATAAATGAATGTCTTTCATATGTGCATAAATCAGTCGAACGTGATATGCTTGTTACATGTATTTCTAGTAAAACACCATAATAAGTTGTGAAAGTTGAGGAGTTCCTTGACACTTATCATTCTTTTTTTCTTTCTTCATTTTTTTTAAAATGGAACTAAAGTTGTATGGTTCTATTATTTTTTCTTTTAAAAGGTAACGATTATTTTACAACAATAGAGACCGGAATTTGTACGGGTCTGGGTCTCTGTAGCCAGTGTCGCTTAAGCCCTAAAGCGAGGCTCAAAACACGGTGAGTGCTTCGCCTCACTTAACGGACACTTCAGTGTTGTCATCAAGGCGCTAAGGCATGCTTTTCCTAGCCAATAAGCGCAATCCTGAAGAGGCGACACTAAACCATTGATATATCACTTAATCGTAAATTCTCTTTAATTTTTTTGTCCATATACTTGGTATTCATGCTTATAGATATTAGTCTCTAACTGCGCCTTTCTTCCTTAAAGCCCATGCTTTATTTGCGCTATGTGCTTAAAGCCCCAACAGACCTTAGAGTTTTTTTGCGCTTTTCGCCTTTGATAACAATGTCTATAGCAAAAATTACTTTTCAAGAATAAGGATATTCCGGTTAGTCGTAGTATTCAATGAATCTAGACTTGGGTCCTGTAAATGACTAATATTCTTTTGTCTCAATATTATTAATATTTGCGGCGTCTCTGTATGACACATATTTATTCATGCTTAGCCCACAAAATTCTTAAATAACTTCTCGATTCAAATTTCTGAAAATGTGATATTTCCATTCTTTGTGGAGCAACATAATTAAGAAAACTTTGTAAGGCAAAGAGTATCCAACACCAGAAGGCAGAAGTCATAATGACTATCAAATAATCAAATAAAACTAATACTACAACTACTAGCTATCAAAGTAATAAAAGATACTCGTAAGGGAAGTTCCATCACATGCTTGGAAACATCCTTACGTTTTGAAGCTCTATAAAAACCCAATAGGATACTTAGACAGCTGCATATAATATTCACTTCTTTCCATTGAGAAGTATGTTTTCCATAGGTTACATTAGATGTCGCTGAGGCTTTAAATCATTTTCTTGATTTGGATTTAACTTCCCGCTCACCTTGGTTGCTGTTAACTGTTATTGTTTTTGGCATTGTGTTGTTATCATTGTTGTTATTTATTGGCGGGGTAGCTATAATCATCAATAGGTAAATGATGGATGTAACCCAACACAACCAAGAACACCAAGATGATCCTCAACTTCCCCAACACAATCTAGAAGAGCACCCTTCCATATTATCGAAAGACTTCTCTTTATCCACTCCCTTGTCCTGTTGATATTGGGGCTTCTAGTTCATAGCTGTCCTTCAACACTAGCTATTCCATGGTTTGCTATAACATTACAACTTCCTCGTGGCTCTTCATAAAGACAGGATTGCATTCCATCCTGTTCCACCTCAAAATAAGGACAACATGTTCCATTGATCTTTGTGGTTGGCTTGTACTATTCAATCTATTAACTGTCACTTTTCTGAAACAACTAGCGATATATCCTATTCATCTATCTTGGTTATGAGATGAAAAATCTTTTTCTCGATTATTAAAAATTTCTCCAACTTTTATTCCCTTCTTTGAGCCAAGATTGGCATTTTACACATTAAGCCACCCCTTCTTTTCCATTGTTCTCTGTTCTTATTCCTCCTCTTACACCTCTCCTTTATTATATAACAAGATTTTATACTATAGTTCTCTCTTATCCTCATTTTATATCTTTTGATATCCCCCAGGTTCAAGGATTTACACATATATGCTCACTAACCAACATAGAAGCATGCTTCTACAAGATACACAAAAACACACCTCAACCTAAAACATATTAACTGAAGGATACCTAGGCAGAAGTGACCGATTATTCAACCTTTTAAACCAAGGTAGAACTTTCTTGACATCAAGATATTAGTTTTACAGTAATTTACCAGCTAACAAAGAAATACCAAAGTTGAAATAGTGAATTTGACATTGACCTACTTTGTTAGTTGCTAATGCAACAGTCACAAAATTATAGAGGAAATAACAAAACAACATTAAGCAGCTATTGGAGACAGATTTCATGGAGACAAAGGCTCCTGTCCCAAATTCAATCCCTAGACAAAATCTCAGTAAGTGAAATAGAAAAGAATAATCAAGTGTCAAGAGATAAAAATAGGAAAATATGATATGAAACACACGCAAAAGTCATGAACATACAAGTGCATATAGGAAATGCAGAATAGAGGTTATTACTACAGCAGCTGCAAGTAATCGAATGATCATTAAAATAAATGTGAAAGGGAAACGAAAGTACCTTGATGACCACAGAAGTCACACCTTTGTCCATGCAGAAATATGTTCCTGACCTGCGAGCATACTGCTCCGAGAATTTCCTCATGATTTCAACAGATTTCTCTGATGGTTCCACTGCATATATATATATATATACAAACAACACGCCAATGAAATTAGTCATTCCAGTAATATTAATAGATTAACTTGTACTGAATTTGTTGATTTTATGTTCACAATCAAATTATACAGCTGAATGGAGGCATACTTTCATTTCGTGGAAGAAACAACAAATAAATTTAAAAATGCTTATTTGTCGTGATTAAATGAGTCTTCAAGATCTATAGTAGCAGTCTAGACATTCTAAACTCGAAATTAAAATGTGAAGCAAAAATTTAAAAGTTCGAGCAAGTTACTAACATCAAAAGTCTCAACGGATCCAATTCCAGGAGCGTATCACCATAAACAAACTAATAATTCAAAAATTGAAAACAGAAATATGCAACAGAAAGGAAATGAGAAGAAATAATGACTATGAAGCTGAAAAATGATTACTTTTAGCTACGGTGACGTCGCGACGAGTAGAAGGCTTAGGAAGAGTAGCGAAAGACGAAATCCCAAAGCCGACGCTGTAAGAGGTGGACGCTTGAAGAGTTCTCATGGCGGAATCCGGCAGGTAATCGCTTCGTGTTGTATTTTTCAGTGCTAGTTTTCGATTGAGTCAAAGTATGATTCAGTGAACCACCACAAATTCGGAAGGAAAAAGATCTCTTTCGTACAGCGTGTATACTATCCCTTTGTCCTTTTTATTATTTTACCTAATATGTATGTGAAGAAAAATTAATTAATTAGTACTAAGGTTCGTGAGCGCCACTCGTTGCAATATCGTCGGAGAAAATTACAGAGCCACTCGGTTCACCCGCTCCCACGGCAACTTCGCCTGGGCTTTTGGACTTCTTTTCTCTGGTTGGGCTTTTGGACTTGGTCCATACTCTATTGGGCCTACTGTTTACTAGCCTTGTCAATTCCGATTGCTCAAAAAGCTGTAAAATTTGTGCGGGCTGGTCAGTTTTTTTGCATTGTGTCATGTTTGAAAATTAACCATTTTCGTATTAAAAATAGGGTGAGATGACTGTTCTCTTAGGAATATAATATTATATAGGCGTTGTAACACTAACAGTGTATTTCCTAATGATATTGAAACCTACATAGCCCGTTGGCCGTCAGAAAAAAAAAAAGGGCGGGGGGGGGGGGGGGGT
>ML265458.1:37925-166744 GCA_005239495.1 Nicotiana undulata
GGGGGGGGGGGGGGGGGGGGGGGGTTAACTAAAATTTTCTTTTATCGTAACCTAATTAATATTATATACAATAATACAAACCCTAGTCCAACTCAAAGACACCTTTATAGAACAAGATTACTTCCAATTGTAACTTATATATTCCCGACGAGGTTGTCTTTAGAATTCTGAAATGGATTCCTGCCAAGTCTTTAGTGTGTTTTAGGTGCATTTTGAAATACTTTTGTTCTCTAATATCAGAACACTTATTCATTGAAGAACATGGCAAAAGTTTTGTCGCACAATTCCTTGTAAGTCGCGTAACTTTGACTTAAAAAGAAATTACATATAATGTGTCCCAGAGAAAAGAACATCAAGATTTAGCTAGTCCCATCGAGTATTTAGATGAGCCATGTTTTCGTAATCTTCTGTTTATGCAATCTATCAACGGCCTAGTTTGTCTATGGAACTATGATGGAGATGTTGCTATTTGCAATCCTTTCACAAAAGAACACATCTTTCTTCCTAAAGTACAACCTAGGGAGAAAGGTTTCGATTCAGCTACTACTTACTCTGGTACAAACGCAGGTCTAATGAAACAGTAACCCAACTTCCTTTGAATTAATAACTGAAGGCAACTTACAATTCTAGCAAATAAGAACAATACTCAAATGGCTAAAGTCCAAGTGAGGAAAACAGAATTAACAACAGCAAAAACTAAGAAATTCTTAATAGACAGTAGAAGGGGATGAGAAAATATACTGAAGAAAGAGGTGAGAAGATAGAAGAAATCAGAGGTGAGAAATAAGAAGAGAACCCATAACAACTTTGCTTGCCCCACAATGCTCATACTCATTCCCCTTTATACACTTTGTTGTAACAAACTCTTCGCTCAATCACGTGAGCCTCCACCTCTCCAAACGTATCCTCAAGCCTTTTAGGAGGAATTACCTTTCTAGAACTCTTACGTGGCAAATCCATGTGATTATTTTTTGTGGCAGTCCCCGTGTCATCCTTGTCAGCATGGCTGCTATTCTCATTCACAACAATACTCCCACACTGAAAAACAACCTTGTCCTCAAGGTTGGTGTCAGTGAGATCGTTAAGGACTGGAGATGCAGTGAACTCTAAAGGTGTAACTTGTTGGATAGGATCACCAACACAACGTTTCAGCATCGAAACATGGAACACATAGTGGATCTTGGCAGCTTCAGGTAGTTCCAATTTGTATGCGACCTTGCCAACACGTTTCAGAACTTTATATGGCCCAAAGTATCTCCTTCCCAACTTATGATCACGCTGCAAACGCAAGGAGGCTTGCCTGTAAGGTTTCATCTTCACAAACACCCAATCACCTACCTCAAAGTTAATCTCAGTTCTCGACTTGTCTGCCAATGCTTTCATTCGAGTTTGTGCTTTGGTCAAATTGGTCTTGAGCAATTGCAAAACTTCATCTCTTTGTAGCAAATAAGACTCCACTAATTCCTTGGTTGTGCTCCCCAAGATATAGCGTGCAACAGTAGGAGGCTCTCGTCCATACAATGCTTGGAAAGGGGTCATCCCAGCAGATGTTTGATATGCAGTAGGCAGCATTGCAACCCAAGAATTAGGGACATCAGCTACATAGCATCGTAGGTATTGCTCGACACATTTATTAAGAGCTTCAGATTGTCCATCCGTTTGGGGATGATAGGATGTACTCATAGCCAAAGTAGACCCTTGCAAACGATGGATTTCTTGCCAAAAAGAGTGAAGAAACCTAGGATCCCGATCAGTCACAATAGTTCTAGGAGGGGCGTGAAGTCGAAGCACCCAAATCACAAATGATTCAGCCACCAGTTGAGTTGTAAAATTAAAGGGCAATGGTATGAAGTGTCCATACTTGGTAAGTCGATCCACCACAGTCATAATGGTAGTCTTCCCTTTCGAACTAGGAAGGCAAGTAATAAAATCCATGGCAATATCTTCAAATACCTGATCCGGAATAGGGAGTGGTTGAAGTAGGACCCCAGGGTGCAAGTGAGAATCCTTCATTTGTTGACATATTTGGCAAGTCGCTACAAATGAGTGGACATCTTTGCGCATATGCTTCCAAAAGAAGTTGGAAGCCAAGGGATGGTACGTGCGTGCTACGCCAGCATGTCCCCCAATGGTAGTGGCATGAAACTCAAACATCAGCTTGTGACGCAAGGGTGAATCCGTGGGAATCGCAATGCGGCCTTTGTAGAAAAGCAGACCATCTTTGAACTGATAACCATCAACCGCCCCATCCAAGCCTTGTAAAGCTTGTTGTATTGCTAGTAACTCGGGATGTGAACTGTTCAATTGCCTCAGTTATTTCTCCATCTCAAACGATGTGACTGACATGGTCAGACAAGCTGCCTCAGGTGTGCGTGAAAGGGCATCAGCAGCAGTATTTTGCTTCCCTGGCCTATACACAATCTGAAAATCGTATCCCACAAGCTTAGTGAGCCACTTTTGTTGCTCCGGAGTTTGGATAGTTTGGTTGGTGAAGTTCTTTAAGGACTGTTGGTCAGTAAATATCGAGAACTTGCGCCCCAAAAGATATTGTCTCCACTTACTCACTGCTTGCGTGATGGCAAACATTTCTCGATGGTATGTGAAAGCTTTTTGCATTCTCACACTCAATTTTTGACTGAAATATGCAATTGGGTGCCCTTGTTGTGAAAGAATAGCCCCAATGCCTTGCCCGGATGCATCCGTCTCCACCTAGAATTCTTTGCTAGAGTCTGGAAGGCGTAAAACAGGGGCGGAGCCTAATTTGGCCTTTAGAGTGTCAAAAGCATGGTGTGTTGCGTCAGACCACTTGAAAGAATCTTTCTTCAGCAACTCGGTGAGGGGGCCTGCAATAGCGGCATAATGGTGAATAAAGCGCCGATAATAGACGGCTAAACCAAGGAAGTTGTGCACTGCCTTCACTGTCTTAGGAGGAGGCCATTGTTGGATAGCCAAAATTTTAGTCGGATACACTGCTAAGCCTTGCGCGGAAATAATATGACCCAGGTAGTCCACTGAAAGTTGCCCAAAGAGACACTTAGAACTCTTAGCCACTAACCTGTGCTGCCTAAGCAACTGTAAAACAGCCTCCAGGTGCTCTAAATGCGAGCTCCACGAGGGACTATAGACCAAAATATCATCAAACAATACGAGGACAAAGCGGCGTAAATGAGGCCTAAAAAACTCATTCATAGTCGCTTGAAAGGTTGAAGGTGCATTGGTCAATCTGAATGGCATTACCAAGAACTCGTAATGACCATCATGAGTGCGGAAGGCAGTCTTAACCACGTCTTCAGGATTTACTCGAATCTGATGGTAACCGGAGAGCAAATCCAGTTTAGAGAAATACTGAGACCCATGCAATTCATCAAACAACTCGTCAATGGTTGGAATCGGAAAACGATCCCTAACCGTGATGGCATTTAGTGCGCGATAGTCAACACAAAATTGCCATGTGCCGTCCTTCTTACGGACTAATAACACCGGGGAAGAGAATGGGCTAGTGTTGGCACGTATCACCCCTTCCCTGAGCATCTCCGCCACTAATTTCTCCATCACTTGCTTCTGAAAGTAGGGGTATCGATAGGGTTTAACATTCACTGGTTGGGCCCCGGGGTTCAGGTGTATAGCATGATCCTGAAATCTAGAAGGGGGTAAGCCCATTGGCTTTTGAAACACATCCTCATAAGCTCCCAATAATTCCATTAAATCATCTGTGGACTGCTCTGTAGATGGTGCCTCTGTGGTGACTAACTCAAGATGAAAGAACGACGAGATAGCCTCTGTAGCAGCCATCCTACGCAAGCTGTGTAGTTGCACCGGCTGGACGTTAGTCGGAGAGTCCCCTTGTCATACGACGCGAGTCCCATTTAAATAGAATTACAGTGTTCTTGCTGCATAATCAGTGAGAACGGGCCCCAGTTTATCCAACCATGAAACCCCAAGAACGACATTCGCGCCGTGAAGTGATAAAATATAAAGATCCTCCACCAGTGTGCTCCAATGCACAGTCAGGGTGATCTGTCGTGCCACTCCATTACAGGGAAGGCGCTGCCCACTCCCCACAACAACGGGGAAACGTGGAATCGTCTCAATAGGAAGTTGCAAAAAATTAGCCACTCGTGCCTGAACAAAATTATGAGTGCTTCCGCCGTCCACCAAAACCTGAACGGACGACCCATTAATCTGCCCTATGAAACAAATAGTGGAGGGAGAACTCCTCCCGGCTAGAGCGTGGTACGAAATGGCAGGGTGTTCTTGGATTTCCAAGCATTGCAAATTCTCTGCTAAGATATCATCAGAGACGAAGGGCTCCGGCAATGGAGGCTCAATGTCAGACTCATCAGTGAGGAGTAAAAATTGAGGTGGGGTTTTACACTTATGACCCGCAGTATACTTCTCCTCGCAATAGTAACATAAGCCACGATCACGCCGACTCTGCAACTCAGCGTCTGTTAAGCGTTTGAGGGGTGGGCGATGGGGTGGCTGTGGTGTAGCGGGGACAGAGACGATCGCCTTAGAAGTAGAGGGAGTATGAAAGGTAGGTGGGCTAGGGGTAGGTAACAACGGTGGTGCTTTATTCGCAAAGGCGGGTCGGGTCAGACCTTTTTCTGTCTGGATCCGCGTCTCATGGATATAGGCCAAATTCACGGTCTCCTCATAATTCTTGGGCCCATGAGCAAACACTGAGCTCTTAATATCACTTCTCAGCCCAGAAATAAAAGGCCTGACCATAAGCCCATCAGAAATATTAGTGGTCTCCTTGGCCATAGCCTCAAAACGCCCCTGAAACTCAGAGACGGTGGAGATTTGACGGAGTTTCGCCAACCGACCCTCTGCCAATTCGAGCCCCTTTTGCTGACAATGAATCTTTGCCTTCGCCGTAAAATGAGTCCACCCTACAAGATGGTGGTTTCGAAATAGCCAGCGATACCACTCCAAGGCCTCTCCGTCAAGGTAAAATGATGCTAGTGTTAAACGATCAGCCTCACCGATGCCGTAATAATCAAAGTAGCGATCAGCTTGAAAAACCCACGCATCTGGATTCTCCCCACCAAATCGACCCATTTCGACTGAAGCTGGCTTATGGAGACGAGTAGTTTCCGCTGGATCGCGCTGAAGAGTACCCATCGGCACAATTTTTCCAACCACCTCTTGTAATAGACACCGCATATCCGAGATTTCCTTAGAAACTGAGTCCTTCACAGCCGTAACAGATTATTCTATGAGAGCTCGAACTTTTTGGTCCACCATGAAAGACCACAAGAATGAAAGCACCAATGGTACAAACGCAGGACTAATGAAACAGTAAACCAACTTCCTTTGAATTAATAATTGAAGGCAACTTACAATTCTAGCAAATAAGAACAACACTCAAATGGCTAAAGTCCAAGTGAGGAAAACAGAATTAACAATAGCAAAAACTAAGAAATTGTTAATAGACAGAAGAAGGGGGATGAAAAAATATACTGAAGAAGGAGGTGAGAAGATAGAAGAAATCAGAGGTGAGAAATAAGAAGAGAACCCATAACAACTTTGCTTGCCCCACAATGCTCAGACTCGTTCCCCTTTATACACTCTGTTGTAACAAACTCTTCACTCAATCACGTGAGCCTCCACCTCTCCAAATGTAATCCTCAAGCCTTTTAGGAGGAATTACCTTTCTAGAAATCTTACGTGGCATATCCATGTGATTATTTTTTGTGGCAGTCCTCGTGTCATCCTTGTCAGCATGGCTGCTATTCCCATTCACAACATACTCATTTGGTTTTGATCCCAACAGCAACAAAGATAAGGTATTGATGCCACACATGATTTGTAATAAAGATAGGAAACTTGTAGCGAAGTACTGGATTTTCACTATTGGGGTGGACAAGTCGTGGAAAGAGAGATCCAATTGGACTGAAATTATCACTTTGAACAATTATGTTTGTATCGACGGAGTCATTTATTTTGAAAATATATTTGGAGATGACATTGTTGCGTTCAATATTGTAGGTAACGAAAAGTTAATTAGAATGATACCGTTCCCTAAAATGATATCGGTGATGAAGAAAAGTTTCGATTCTATACCAAAAATAGTAGAAATAAAGGGACAGGTTGCAGTACTTCTTGATGACAAGAGATTTCAGGGCATTGGTAGAATTCTTATATATATTCTCAATGGTACTAGTGAAACCGAGACCTGGTTGAATCATAGAGTTGAGCTTCCATTGGAGTTAATGCACACATTTCCTTGCTCTATATTTACTACCAATCCGACGGGAAAGATTGTGTCGATTTTAGACACTGGGATTTCGCACATGTTCTTATATGATATTGGAAGGAATGAATGGAGAAAAGTTGAGATACATAGAATTTATGAACGAGAATACCGCACCATGAATGCGAATGGTTGTTTGCTAAATCTTGTGGAAAGTATTTGGTCCTTGAGGCAAGTTCGCTTAAGGATCTTTATTGCTTAGAATAAAAAGGGCAGCCTAGTGCACTAAGCTCCCGCTATGCACGGGGTCCGGAGAAGGGTCGGATCGTCCGTAGGCCTCTTTATTGCTTAGAATGTTTGTATTATATTTTTTTTGGCACAATAGTAGTGAATGTCGATATGCTTCGGTGTTATTTGATCCAGGTTCTACTTTCTCCTATGTGTTTTCATATTTTGCCTCTTATCTGAGTATGCCCCGTGATTTCCTGAATACTTCTGTATATGTGTCTACACCGGTGGGTGATTCCATTGTGGTAGATCGAGTCTACCGTTTATGCTTAGTGGTTATTGGTGGTTTGGAGAATCAGGTAGACCTTTTGCTTCTTGATATGATTGACTTTGATGTGTATATTAGGGATGTATTGGCTATCTCCCTACCATGCTATTCTAGATTGTCATGCCAAGACTGTGACGTTGGCCTTACCGGGAGTACCTCGTTTGGAGTGGAGAGGGACTCCTAGTCATTCTTCTAGTATAGTTATTTCATATATGAAGGCTCGGCGTATGGTCGAGAAGGGTTGTTTGGCTTATTTGGCCTATGTTCGTGATTCTAGTGCCGAGGTTCCTTCTATGGAGTATGTGCCCGTGGTTCGTGAGTTTCCATAGGTATTCCCTGCTGACCTACCGGGTATGCCGCCCGACAGGGATATTGATTTTTGCATTGAGTTGGCTCCGGGCACTCAGCCTATTTCTACTTCGTCGTACCGTATGGCCCCGCCAGAGTTGAAGGAGTTGAAGGAGCAGTTGTAGGATTTGTTGGATAAAGGCTTCATTAGGACTAGTGTTTCTCCTTGGGGTGCTCCAGCGTTGTTTGTTAAGAAGAAACATGGCTCAATGAGGATGTTTATTGACTACCGGCAGTTGAATAAGGTTACTATTAAGAATAAGTATCCTTTGCCGAGAATTGATGATCTATTTGACCAGCTTCAGGGTGCTACAGTGTTTTCCAAGATAGACTTGAGATCTGGGTACCATCAGCTGAGGATTAGGGCATCTGATGTCCCTAAGACAGCCTTTCGCACTCATTATGGGCATTATGAGTTCTTGGTGATGACATTTGGATTGACAAATGCCCCCGCCGCTTTTATGGAGTTGATGAACCGAGTGTTCAGGACCTATTTGGACTCGTTCGTTATTGTTTTCATTGATGATATATTGATATACTCACGTAGCCGTGAGGAGCATGAGCAGCATCTTCGAGTCGTCCTCCAGACTCTGAGGGATAGTCAGTTGTATGCCAAATTTTCCAAGTGTGAGTTCTGGTTGAGTTCGGTGGCATTTCTAGGCCATGTGGTGTCATCAGAGGGTATTTAGGTGGATCCCAAGAAGATTTTAGCAGTCAGGGATTGGCTTAGGCCCACTTCAGCTACAGAGATTCGGAGTTTCTTGGGCTTAGCAGGTTATTGTCGCCGATTTGTGGAGGGCTTTTCATCTATAGCAGCCCCTTGACCCAGAAGGGTGCCCAGTTCAGGTGGTCTGATGAGTGTGAGGCAAGCTTTCAGAACTCAAGACAGCCTTGACCACGGCACCTGTGCTAGTTTTGCCCACAGGTTCAGGGCCTTATACTGTATATTGCGATGCTTCACGGGTTGGACTTGGTGCAGTGCTGATGCAGGAGGGCAAGGTTATAACTTATGCTTCACGTCAGTTGAAGGTTCATGAGAAGAACTATCCAGTCCATGATTTGGAATTAGCAGCCATTGTTCATGCGTTGAAGATTTTGAGGCATTATCTGTATGGGGTGCCATGTGAGGTGTTCACGGATCATAAGAGTCTACAGTACCTGTTCAAGCAAAAAGAGTTGAATAAGAGGCAGAGGAGATGGTTGGAGCTGCTGAAGGATTATGATATACCCATTCTTTATCATCTGGGAAAGGCCAATGTGGTGGCCGATGCCTTGAGCCGGAAGTCAGCTAGTATGGGTAGTCTTGCTTATCTATCAGTCGGAGAGCGACCGCTTGCTTTGGATGTTCAGGCTTTGGCCAACTGGTTTATGAGATTGGAGGTTTCTGAGACTGGCAGTGTTTTGGCCTATATCGTGGCCCGTTTTTCATTATATGATCGTATTCGGGCCAGGCAGTATGATCGTCATTTATGTGTTCTTAGAGATACAATCCGGCACGGAGGTGCCAAGCAGGTAACAGTTGATGATGAGGGAGTTCTGAGGATGCATGGTCGTATTTGTGTACCTGATGTTGATGGTATTCGTGAGTTGATACTACAGGAGGTCCATAGTTCCCGGTATTCCATTCATCCGGACGCCGCAAAGATGTACCAGGACTTGCGACAATATTATTGGTGGCGGAGGATGAAGAAGGATATTGTAGCTTATGTAGCTCGGTGCTTGAACTGTCAGCAGGTTAAGTACGAGCACCAGAGACCCGGTGGTTTGATGCAGCACATTCAGCTTCCCGAGTGGAAGTGGGAGCGTATCACCATGGATTTTGTAGTTGGACTCCCACGGACTCAGAGGATGTTTGATGCGGTGTGGGTTGTTGTGGATAGGCTGACCAAGTCAGCACACTCCATTCTGGTATCAGTTTCGTATTCAGCGGAGAGGTAGGTAAAGATCTATATAAGAGAGATTGTTAGATTGCATGGGGTGCCCATATCCATTATATCATACCGAGGTACTCAGTTTGACAATGACAGAGCGGCCTGTGATTGAGTGATAGATTGATCGACGACGGAACGAAGAACGAAACTTTACGACAGCTTTTTCGTAGACGTTCACTTGCATCACATCATCTTCAACCAATCTTCACCCGAGAAGCCCATGGGATCCGCTCTACAGATACCATCAAATCCCAGTTTCCGAGATACCACATCAGCCCTATCACCACTAATCCTAGGTTATCAGGGGACGCTAGGCATCGGAATTCAAAAAGTTCTCTTTTTTTTTGTCAGCGGATTTCGCTCATCAAGTTCTTCTTTGATCTGCCGCTGTTAGAACACCACAATATTCGTCTTTTTGGGGTTAATGTTCTCAATGGTGAATCGATCATTCGATATCCTTTTCCTTCTGCGACGGAATGGAAGAAAAGTAATGAAACCTGCGATGGCTACTGAATAACCTCCTTTTACTTTCTCAATAATAAAGCCTTTGACCTTTGTATTCGTTCGCCAAATCTTGTTCAGTTCCATCCAAGCTCGGTTTTGTCTGAATCTTCGTGGAAGAAGAAGAAGCGGTTCACCAGCCACTACATCTGTAGATCCCACCAAATCATTAAACCTGGCGGCTGCTCGCTCTTTGATCAGTGATTCACCGGCCACTAGATCGATGAAGAATCTCTCTAAAATCTGCTCTTTGATCAGTGATTCACCGGCCACTAGATCCAGGAATCCCACCTTANGCTACAACAATAGCTATCAGTCAAGCATTCAGATGGCCCCATATGAGCCGTTGTATGGTAGGCGGTGTCGGTCGCCAGTCGGATGGTTTGAGACGGGAGAGGCTAGATTGTTGGGTTCTGAGTTAGTTCAGGATGCCTTGGACAAGGTGAAGATCATTCAGGATAGACTTCGTACAGCTCAATCCAAGCAGAAGAGTTATGCGGATCGCAGAGCTCGAGATTTGGCCTTTATGATAAGAGATCGGGTATTTCTTCGAGTGTCGCCCGTGAAGGGCGTGATGAGGTTCGGAAAGAAGGGCAAGTTGAGTCCTAGGTGCATTGGTCCATTTGAGATTTTGGGATAAGGTGGGAGAGGTGGCCTACAGACTTGCTTTGCCACCAAGTTTATCAGCGGTACACCCGGTGTTTCATGTATCTATGCTTCGGAGGTATATTGGGATCCATCTCATGTACTTGACTTCAGCGGTGTCCAGTTGGACAAGGATTTGACTTATGAGGAGGAGCCGGTAGCCATATTAGCTCGACAGGTTCGTCAGTTGAGATCGAAGAGTAATCCTTCGGTTCGTGTTCAGTGGAGAGGTCAGCCTGTTAAGGCAGCTACTTGGGAGTCCGAGTCCGATATGCGGAGCCGTTATCCCCACCTTTTCCCCGATTCAGGTACCTTTCTATGACTGTTCGAGCGCGAATGTCTGTTTTAGAGGTGGAGATTGTGATGACCCAAAAGGTCATCCTGTGTAAATTTAATAAAAACTGTATTCCAAGGCCCCGAAAGCCTCCGTTTATCTCACCTCGATGTGTGTGCGCATCCCGGGCGCGTAGTTGGGAAGCCTTTATGTGGAAATTTGATTAAAAAATTAAATTTATGATAATTAATTGAATAAAGTTGACTTTGGTCAACATTTTTTGTAAACGGACCCGAGCCCGTGATTTGACGGTCCCGGAGGGTCCGTAGGAAAATATGGGACTTGGGCGTATGCCCGGAATCGAATTCCGAGGTCCCAAATCCGAGAAATGAATTTTTAAAGAAAATTATTTTCTGAAAATTATAAAGACTTTTGAAAATGAACTTTGATGTGAAACCTGTGTTACCGGGCCCGTATTATGGTTCCGGAGCCCGGAACAGGTTCAATATGTATTATATGAGTTATTTGTGAAATTTGGTAAGAAATGGACTTGGTTTGACGTGTTTCAGATCAAAAATGGAAAATTTTGATAGTTTATGAAGTTTGAGGAAATTCTATTGATTTTGGAGTTTAATTCATTATTTTTGACGATATTTTGGTGGTTTAATTACTCGAATAAGTCCGTAGGATGATTTTGAAGTCGTGTGTATATTTAGTTTTGAGCCCCAAGGGATCGGGTGAGTTTCGGGTAGGTGTCGGAGTGCAAAACGAGTTGAAAAATCTGGTGTAATTGTTGGTTTCTGGTGTCTGATGCAATACTCTATGCGATCGCATAGGATTAGTTGCAATCACATAGCTTGAGATAGGGGGTTGGGGCTGGTACTCTGTGCGATCGCATAGAGGGGCCTGCGAACGCACAGTAGGTTAGGTGGACCGGGGGGCTGGGTAGAAGTTTCCATATGCGATCGCGTTTAAGCTTCTGCGATCGCGGAGCTTAGGGGACCCATCCACTGTGCGATCGCATCTCTCCTTCCGCGATCGCACAAGTATAATTCGTCCAGTGATTTTTAATACTTCAAAACAGAATACTTACCGGATTATCCCCCATTTTCATAGACCCCTTCTTCCCCAAACCCCATAGACAACCTTTGAAGAGCTTCATCACCATAGCCTCTTAGGTAAGTGATTATAACCTCGTTTTCTTTCATTTTCATTATCAATTATTAGATTCTAGGCCTAAAATAATGGGATTAAAGGGTAGAAATTGGGGTTTTGGGTAGAGTTAGGGCTTTTTGAATTTTTGGGAATTCAACCTCGTTTTGGGGTTGGATTTCAAAATAAATTGTATATTCGGGCTCGTGGGGGAATGGGTGATCGGGTTTTGGTTCGAACCTCGTGTTTGGACCAAGCGGGCCCGGGGCCAGTTTTTTTGGTACTTTTGAAAGAATGATGGAAAATCTACAATTAGGCTTTGGAATTGAATTATTGAGTCATTATTAATATTATTGAGTCGATTATGTCTAGATACTATCGTTTCGGAGTTGGATTCGAGAGGGAAAGCGGTGCTAGAGGCTTGATTTGCATTCTTGGAGCCGAGGTAAGTGTTTGGCCTAACTTTAGTGAGGGAATAGGTGTTGAGTCGTATGTGCTACTTGTTTTATCATGTTCAATGTATAGGTGAGGTGACGAGTACCTATGCATTATTTGTCAAGCATGCCCGTGAGTCTATTTTGGTGAATTACATGTTATTACTCCGATATTTATTGTGTTACGAAGTACTTTCCTTTGGAAAGTTGTTTAATTGCTGAGAATACTTGCTTAAGTACTCGTAAGAGATTGGTTATAGTTGAGTCCCTTGCCGGGCAATGTTACTATTTTGGTTGATATTCCCCTTGCTGGGTGGTTATGAACTGTATTTCACACTGTTGAATTCCTTGCCAAGTTGTTATTTGTTGTTGATTTGGGTGAGGAAGAGTGTAAAGCACGAAGGGTGATGCCGTGTATTCATTTCATTCATTTCATAGTGAGGAAGAGAGTAAAAGCACGAAGGGTGATGTCGTGCCATGATTTATATTGCTTTCATTTATACATTGCATAGTGAGGAAGAGAGTAAAAGCACGAAGGGTGATGTCGTGCCATGATTTATATTGCTTTCATTTATACATTGCATAGTGAGGAAGAGAGTAAAAACACGAAGGGTGATGACGTGCCATGACTTTACATTTAAAAGCACGAAGGATCATGCCGTGCCCATTTATATATTTATTGCATTGTGCGGACGAGAGTAAAAGCACGAAGGGTGATGTCGTGTTTATACTTGTTTGAGTTACTATTTCCTGTTGACTTGTTTCTTTTGTATTGTTGGTCGTTCAGATATTCACCTTTGATTCTCACTTGTTACCCCCATTACTTGTCCCCGTATTACCATGCTTAACCGCTTATTTCTTGCTATTTTCTCCGGTATATATTATAGAACTGTTCAGGTAAATTGTTGTTGTCGTGTCTAGCCTCGTCACTACTTCGCCGAGGTTAGGCTCGGCACTTACTCAGTACATGGAGTCGGTTGTACTGATGCTACACCTGCACTTCTTTATGTTGTGCAGATTACGCAGCCGAGCCCAGTGGACACCGTTAGAGGGAGTATCATTCAGTCCATACAGGCAACACCGAGGTTAGTTCCGCAAACGTTCGTGGACCTTGGCGTCGACTTCTATCCTTTCGTTTCTGTCTTATCTTGGTATCACAGACATTTGTATTGTTCATTTCAGACCCTTGTTGTAGTAATCTTAGACAGTCCATGAGATTTTGTGACACCAATTCTGGGGGATTATGTACGGAAATTTTGTGACAATTATTATATTAACATATAGACTCGCAACTTCCGCATTATTATTAATTGTTTATGTTCTGTTTCACTTTTAAATGACTTAAGTAAAGTAAGTTAGTAAATTAACTCAAATATTGGCTTGTCTAGCGGGTTCAACGTTAGACGCCATCACGGCCTGAAGGTGGGATTTCGGGTACACACAAGCAGATGTATGACTTAATTTTTTGTTTCTGTTTATTAAGCTTTATACTATTCGAAGGAAATTATTTAGCACAAATATATTTGTAGCCTTCTAATTAACATAATTCAACAGATAACATGGTACAGATGAGTTTTTTTAAAGTTCTATTTACATAAAATGTAGGTCAGTACCTAGAGATAGATGAGAACAGATATCGGATCCAAAACCAAAAATGGAACTTGTTCGAAAGCATTTAAGTTACCAGCGACACATAACTGACATACAGTTAGGTTTCATCTCAGAATCTCTCCCGTTGATGCACAATGATCACTGCCACTAGACAGAAAGTTGGAGTGGAACTGAAAGTCTGCAAGGAGAGAAGCTCGACGGCAGTTGATTCCCTATCATTTGTATTGGAGAGTTGATGCACACTTTAGATTCCAACTCCACACCTGGAAAGCATATTTCAGATGCATGCAGAGACAATTCAGAAACCATGATTGGGCTAAAAAAAAGGTGGCTAGACGAGAGCTCAAGGTTTTGACTCCGACGAAACCAGTGGTCAACTTCACGTGTACCAAGGTTGTAGCCTATGAAGCAACCTCCATTTCATAGTCCCCTGGCAAACCACATTCAAGCCTGATTGCTGATATTAGCTCAGGAGATATTGCCAGCTGATCCTTGTGCTCTCTGCTGTTTCTTGAATCTCCGGTACCATTTCGATTAGAAGCACCACGCTGTCCTTCTGGTCCCCAGCCCCTATATAATATGACTTTGCTTGGTTCTTGGGAAACAAGAACAGCACCGGTAGCTTGCTGCAGATGTAAGTATCAAAAAGCTAGGCTTTCAGCAAAATATGCATACTGCCAAATGAAATGAACAACTAAATAGCCTATTTACAAACCTCCAGCTTAAAAACCACCTCCCTAACTGAAGTCCCTTTTGCCCTTCCTTTGACATTCACAATAGCAAGAGGATACTTCTTAAAGTGTGCTTTGATCGCTTTGGCAACTCCAGTGACAATATTGCTCCTCCCTGATATAAAGTTGCAAAAGACGAAAAGGTGTAAGTCAGGAATCGACAAGACTACATATCCACTAGAGAGATCATAACTATGAATTGCAGAAAATGCAGAATTCCTTGTCTCCTCCTCCTCCAACGTGAAAATTAGAACTTCCTGCCTCCAAGTTCACCATCAGGTTCATCATAAGTGAAACATTCTAACACCCCCACATCCCATAACATTGAAGATTTGAGCAAATGCCGGCATCAGTGATTCTAAAGTTTAATTCTTGTATTCAAAATGAGCAATTATACAACCGACTACACCACAGTAATAGAATACAGAGACAATTAAAGAGGTACTCATATTACCAACAGCAAGCACTGGTTGCTGCTTCATCTTGAGGGCTTGTTTTCTGAGAAGCAGCCTCTCTCTGTTGGAAAGATGTACTTTTTTTGGAGGCATCCCTTCGGACCTACTCCTGGTGGATCGAAGTTCTTGTTGAGGTTTGACGGAATCAACTTCAGACACCTCCTTTCTATTGTCAACTTCCCGAAGTTTATTGACACTTCTGGTCTCAGAAAAGTGGATCTTAGCTTCTCCCTAAAATCAGTGAGAAAAGCACAAGGAAAAAATTACCGTTAACTTCATGAAGGAAAAAACATAAAGCATAATAATTCCGAAGAGAAAACAAAGTTTACCCTGGAAGATTTAGAAACAGATTCACTGACTGCACTTCCGAATGCTTTTTCATCCACATTCACATTGAACATACTTTTCGACTCTTTGGTTGATGAAATAGATTGATGCTGAGGTTGAATTGTATCAGACATAGCCTCAGCCTTGCTTTCATATTGGAAAGAGGAATCACTTGGAAATTCTTGCTGAGAACAGTGGTCAGTTTCTGAGGAATCACTTGGTAATTCTTTCTGAGAGCTGTGGTCACTGTCTTTTGCAGCACCCTCAAAATCCTGAATATAAAAGCTAAAATAAATTATTCTTTCTTTCAATATTCACACTGCAAAGGAATAAAAGGTGCGAAAAATGATAATATGGAGAATGTCCGGACCACATGCACATGAAACATTTAACTCTTGACTGACATCAAATATATTCAACATATTCCGTGACCATCATAGCTTTGCTCTATGATATACAAATGTATCTAAAACAGCTTGATTCTAGAAGGAATGATATGTGCTACAATGATATTCCATGTGTTGCTAGGTAAGCAGGAATACCTATAACATATAAAAAAGATTAAGAACAACAAATTCCTTAAACTACAAAGTTGGGTCATGAGGGCATCTATGTTAACTATTATTAAGTATGACTAAAGAAGACAATGACACAGGATTCTACAACCAAGTTTTCATACATGGAGATAAGAATGTGGGTGGCTATGTGTCCACAAGTAATCTTAACCCCAGATTCCTCCATCACTTAAACTAGGTATTAACTACACATATGGGCCTAATAGATTGTGCGAAACAAAGAGAAGATGTCTACATATTGAGGGCAAGTTGTTTGTGCCTAGGGGGTATCTGAAAGATTATTGAAGGTGACACTTCTAGCTTCAGGTGACCTTTTACTGATTATTGACCTTATTTTGGCTGATAAGGGATTTACTGATTATTGACCTTATTTTGGCTGATAAGGGATCTCACATGCAACAAGCATCAAAGATACGAGTAGCAAGTGGAAAGACAAAATGCTCCTTCAACATTAAGTAACAGAATATACTGTTATCATAATGCATTAATTTTTACCTCAGAAGTGCAAGGACTTGCTAAACTAGACTGATAATTAGTTCCTCCTGCAGTATTAGATGTTCCTGTCTCAGCTACCTGCAAACCAATTATATCCGGGGACTGAATATGAATCATCTCCTCACTTTTGGTCTGAATCAAGGCGACATTTAGATATAATTAAGAATGAGCTGGTAAGTGGAAAACAAAAATAGAAGCAACTCCGATAAGGTAAGATAACACACCAACCGTGACTTCAAGGCCTCTATATTTTGTGTAAGCTTTAAGACATGCAATTTCAACGACTGCATCAGAAAACAAAGAAAAAGAAAGATAAGTAGTGGAAGAGTTTTGGCAGAAACATCATAAAGAAAGACAAGTAAAAAGAAGAGGAAAACCGAAATCTAGAGAAATAAGAAACCCCCACAAGGGTAGAGAGGCTTACAAACTGTCATACAAAATGGTTTACCCGCACTTCAACTGAAATATGTGTTACAGAAATATACTGATACTTTTTTGTTGTTTCCCTTTTTTCATTTTTTGATTGCTAGAAGTACAGTGATAGTAATAGACCGAATCATTTCCAGAAACAAGTGCCATCAAATTTAACTAGCTGAGGAAACAAGAATTAGAAACAGACACATAAAACACATGAAAGTTACCTGAATCAAAATAACACATCAAAGTACCAAAACATAAGCTAATCCAGATATTGAGTTGTATAGTTGTCTGAGTTGGGTACGGGCTACCGATGCTCAGATTCTTTCACACAGTACCAGAGCTAATCTTTGTAAGCCTATCATCACATCCACATCAGGTTACACGTACAGGAGGGTGTTTGAGTAATATGGTTGTCGCACTTGGGTTGTGCAAGAACTTATAAAAGCCTTGGCTACTCCACTCATAACCTTCAGGTTTTGTATTGGATGTTGGATTCTTTCACAGATAAACTTACCATGAACACTTCCTTTTTCACCAAAAACCCCATGTTTCTACTTCAAATTATAAACCATGCCAAAGTAAATTACTAAAATTAAGGGGTATTATATCTGGAATCTTCACCTTAACTACTAGAACATTACCTGACGTCGCTGAGCCTCTATAGAACGCTTCATTGCTTCTCTTTTACTTAGAAGAGTCTGAGGCCTCAAAGAAGCAGGCCTTTCATAGTTCTTTCCCCGGTATACAATGATTGCATAACCCTTGTTTACTCGCTCAACAGCAACTAGTATCCCCCCACTCTCTGCCTCCAACATCCTAGCTATTTGGTTTACCTCTTCAATGCTTTTCCTCCCGGTTATTACCTTTACCAATTCCCTATATTTCCAGTGAAGGTGCATGTTCTCCACTGTTCCATCAAAGACTCCCCGCCTACCTGAGCATCAGCAGGGAAGTGAATGAGTCAACTTCCATAAATATTTTGGCAAAAGATATAGGCTTGCTGTGCAGAAGCACTCACCAAGAAGTAAGAAAGGCTTCATTCTCAAGCCAATCTTCCGCAACATGAATCTTTCTTCTTCGGTTATTCCCTCTTTATCCATATCAGGTTGCTGTGGCATCTCATCCTCCTCAAGCTCCACAAGGAGCTTCTCTGCCTTGGCTTTCTTTTCTATTGCCTGGCATGAAAATATAAAACATCCAAAAATAAATATCAGAATCTGCAAGAGAGGGGGTAGATGCAACCATAATGAACACATACAGTGGCTAATTTATCTGCAGTTCTCTTGATAGCTGCTTCCATGGAAGTCGGGTTTTTTTTTTCGTGGACACCTTTTTGGTCATTTTGGTTTGCATGTTCATCATCAGAAACACTTTTCACTGTGGACTTTTTCCGTTCCTTAGTATTTGCCACTGATGAACTAAAACTACTCTTCTTTTCCTCTTCGACAACTTGCTTTCTCCGTTCTGCTATTGCTGAAGAGACTGCAGATGGCAAGAAGTCCTTTCCTCGGTAGAAGACAATAAATTCCTTATCCCTAGAGAGCAAGGTTCCTCCAGTCAACCACTGCAAAGTTTACTTTTTGTGAACCACAATACGATAAGTTCTACAAAGTATAGTTTGCTTTCATAAGAGAGCCAAGTGTTGTATAATGAAAAAAAAAATATCATCAAAGGCTAAAATAAATTCACAAACCTTAAGCTCTTCCGCCATCAGTTCACTGTTAGTGTTCTGAACTCCTCTTTTAACGGCGACTTTTGCAATTTCACATTTCTCCCAAAGCTTCACAATTGCAGCAGCCAATCCTTGGAGTTTTCTGTTTCTGCCTGATAAAAATACACGAGCAAGTATAACAAGAGTTGTCTAGTAAAATAACAGTCTCGCAATCAGATACAGCGTACCTAATGCAAAATGGCAAGGCAAAGGTC
The DNA here is from genome assembly GCA_005239495.1 of Nicotiana undulata. Classification (NCBI taxonomy): domain Eukaryota; kingdom Viridiplantae; phylum Streptophyta; class Magnoliopsida; order Solanales; family Solanaceae; genus Nicotiana; species Nicotiana undulata. The sequence goes on from ML265458.1 coordinate 56,506, forward strand.
GACCAAGTCTTTTCAGTGTTGTCATTTCATCATTTGTCAACTTAGGTTTTACTCCGTATGGAAGTAGACGGAAAGGTTTCTTGTACCCAGGGACTACAGCTGGCAGAAGATCTGCATCGATAGGCAATGGCTCACAACCCCACCAATCAGTAAAGCGAGGACCAAGTCCTTCCAGTAGCTTGTCAGCTTCTTCAGTAAGTTCTGCCTCTCCAGGCAATTGAAATCGGACTCTGTCTGGAGAACCTACACCCTGAATTACGCGTGTAGGAGACTTTCTGTCCGATGCATCAGAATTTATGACATCCATGTCAGATGAATTAGTCATATGCTCTTCCGTACCCGTGAACAAGTCAGGACTAGCATCTTGCCCGCTGTTACTCTCGGAGAAATAAGGATACTTGTAATCAGCTCCTCTATACAGAATTATATTACTTCCAGATCTCCAGATAACCAAACCTCCAGTTTTCCTCTAAGAATGTTAAAATAAGCCAAAAGAAGGTTAAAAATTATAACAGCGGTATAATGCATATCTAAAGAACTTTACACGTTATGAACTCTACCTTTGAAATGTAATACCGTTAAACGGCAACAATTTTAATTCTTGATAAGTAAACTCATGCCATAGATAATATATCAGAGACATCTAAAGGAAAACTAAATATCATCTAGTTTGAATTACTGATAGCGAATAGTGCAAAGCAATGACCATAAGTATACAAGGATCAATCAACCATCAGCATAAAGTTAAGGCGTTAATATCGGCATTCGATATAATCGTTAAAATGGTGTAATTCCCTTTACATCAAAAACTCAAAATGGAGAATACATCTCGAGGAAACAGTTATGGAGAACATTCTTCTATTATTTATGTCCTTTCATGCACATTTAACTCATTTCCTTTCTTTAGCTGTTTAATTGCATTTGTAACCAGGGGTGGATGTAGAGTGTAAGATAAGTTCATCTGAGCCTATATTCATATGTATTAGAAAATTCACTAAATATGTACAAATAATTGCTTTCCAACCCAGTAAATCAAATGATCCCGAATTCGAATCCATAAAGTTTAAATTCTAGTTCCGCGTATATCAAAAAAAAAAAAAAAAAAAACATGATAAATGAGAATTGAGGAGTAACTGTTAACCTCTAATAACTCATGAGTCCTCTTCATATTCAACCTACAAAGGTCCTCACAGGTAATCTTAACGAGCTCGATACGCCTCCATCTTTCATGAATACCATTCACAATCCCCTCAGTAATCCCAGCTTTACCTATCTTCAATTTTTTCCTTAACCCAATCCCAAGTGTCCTCAGCCTCCTCAATTCTTCAGCTGGCAAAGTCAGCTCAGCTAAACTAGGCGCTCTCTCTTTCTTCTTGTCCTTGTCCTCTTTATTCTTCAACCTTTCTTTCTCCTTCTCCTTTAAAAAATTATCCCTCAGTTCATGAAACTTCTGTATACTGTTCCCTAAACCGGGCTGTGGTACCGGGTTTTCGGGTGTGCTCCAACTGACGTCAAGTGTGTGACCCACACGATACTTGGGTAATTGGTTAGGCAAAGGAACAAAAATTTGGCCAGGTGAGGAAGAATTGGGATTTTCTTCTGTGGTTGTTTCTTGGTTTTGGGGGTTTTCGGTTATATAGCCGAGGGTGCGGAGTTTGTTGGCGATTCTTTGAATGGCGGATTCAGGTAAAGGTGAAGTATTATTAGGGGAAGTGGCGAAAACGGGAATGGAGGAACGGGGAAAGAAGGGTTTAAGGGAAAGAGGGTGTGTGGTGGAGAAAAAAGGAAGGGAAGGGGAGGGATAAAGGAGGGTTTTGGGAGGGTTTAAGGGATGGAAGTTGCAGAGAGGAAGCAACATTGGTGTGGAGAAGACAGTGGCAACTGACGCTATCCTTACTCCTTACATGAGATCAAATGTTGGGAATTTTAGTAGGCCTTTCGACATAAATATTGTAATTTTTAAAATTTAGCTCTTTGAGTTGAGTTGAAAAGTGGTATTTGGGATTTGAAATTATATATAAATATGCATTTTATTTTGAAAAATATTACAGTTTGGTGAGTGGACAAAAATTTATTTTCGAATAGTTTCCAACATCTTACAAAATTTCATGTGCAAATACATTTTTTATAATAAGATATTAGAAAAAAAGAAAAATAATTTAATGGACAAACGGGTCCTAAGATGTTTGCCTCTACTATTTTTTGGGGCAGTGAATTATAGTATGTTTGGTCAAGTTTCTAAAATCTAACTTATTTTGAGAAGTGTTTTTCCTCAAAAGTATTTTTTTTTAAAGTACTTTTGGTGAGAAATAGTTTGTGTTTGGCTAATTAATTTGAAAAACACTTTTAAGTAGTAATTAGTGTTTGACCAAGCTTTTGAAAATTGCTTCTCAATGTATTTTTGTCAAAAATACTTCTCAGAAAAGTGCTTTTGGAGAGAAGCTATTTTTTCTGCTTCTCTAAAACTCCTTCAGCTTCTCCTCAAAAGCATTTTTTTTCCTTCCAAAAGCTTGGTCAAACACCTCATTTTTTGGCCAAAAGTGCTTTGGCCAAAAAAAGCACTTTTGGCCCCAAAAAAAGCTTGGCCAAGCAAGCTATTAGTTACAACTAGTTGGATTGAAATTGTATGATTGCAATAAATTATATGTGATACAAAAATAAATTGCAACCACAATATAAATATGAAGAAACATAATTTTATTGATAAAATGATGCGGGTACAATTCTGTTTGCTCTCTTGATTCTTCTCTCTTGATTATCTCTGTGATTCGAGGGTTGAAACAACGTATTTCTCGAACGTATGATGATGCGGGCTTTCATGGATTTATTTGATATCCATGAAGTATGGTGGATCTTCTTAAATTATTTGATTATCAAGAATTATCCGATCATTTCTTGATCTCTTTGTGAATATCCCGTGAGTTTATGAAATTTTCGAGATGATCTCCATTTTTTTTAGATGCCTTTTCAAAGGGAATATGTGGCCCTCTTTATAGGTATGCGTTAGGGTTTAGGGTAGAGTAACCTCCAAGAAACTCTGATTGACTCCTAGGATTTTAAGAGTCCTGTAGTATCTTGAATTTAGGATTTAACTTGATCCTTTAAAAATTTCGATGTCTACAAATGTCCCCTATTTCAAGGTTTGTCGGTAGGCTTGTCGAAACTTGAAGACGAGACTTGAAGTACTCGACAATCGCAAAAAATGATTTTGAAACTTGGAGTTTTCGATTTAAAGGAGGAAGAGATGAAGGGCAGAAATGGTCCCAATGGGCGTGCCAATTTGTTTGCGATAAATTATATGTGATAAAAAAATAAATTGCAATCACAATATAAATATGAAGAAACATAGTGTTATTGGTAAAATGATGCGGGTACAATTCTGTTTGTTCCCTTGATTCTTCTCTCCTGATTATCTCCGTGATTCGAGGGCTGGAGCAACGTATTTCTCGAACGTAGGATGATGCGTACTTTCATGGATTTATTTGATATGATGCTATCCATGAAGTATGTTGTGGATCTTGTTGAATTATTTGATTATCAAGAATTATCCAGCCATTTTTTGATTTCTTTGTGAACAACCCGTGAGTTTATGAGATTTTCGAGATGATCTCCATTTTTCGAGATGTCTCTCAGGGAATACGTGGCCCTTTTTATAGGTATGCATTAGGTTTAGGGTAGAGTAACCTTCAAGAAACTCTGATAGACTCCTAGGATTTCAAGAGTTCTATAGTATCTTGAATTTAGGATTTAACTTGATCTTTTAAAATTTCAAATGTCTACAAATGCCCTCTACTTCAGGTTTGTCGGGGTGTAGGCTTGCCGAAACTTGAAGACGAGACTTGAAGTACTCGACAATCGCAACAAATGATTTTGAAACTTGGAGTTTTCGATTTACAGGAGGAAGAGATGAAGGGCAGAATTGGTCCCACTGGGCGTGCTAATTTGTTTGCAATAAATTATATGTGATAAAATTAAATTGCAACCACAATATAAATATAAATAAACATAATTTTATTGATAAAATGATACGGGTACAATTCTATTTGTTCCCTTGATTCTTCTCTCCTGATTATCTCTGTGATTTGAGGGCTGGAACAACGTATTTCTCGAACGTAGGATGATGCGGGCTTTCATGGATTTATCTGATATCCATGTAGTATCTTGAATTTAGGATTTAACTTGATCCTTTAAAAATTTCGATGTCTACATTGTAGTTAGTGACTTTACCAGTTGTCAAAGGGATAATTTCTGTCCGCCGTAAATCTGCCTGAGGTTCAGCTCCATGTGGCTGTCAAGCCCATCAATTGACTTTAACCTTCCAACGCTTAGAATTATTTTTAGGACGTTTTGGGACTTAGAATGAATTTAGGCAGCAAAGAAAATAAAAGACACATACAAATTTACAGGAGTTTCTTCCCAACTTGCATTAATATATGAAAACAAGAACACAACAAAGCCAACGTTATGCTCAAGAACAAAGAACACTCTAGTTTCTTCCCCAAAATGGTTTTCCAGCAGGGAGACATTATTGAGTTAGACATTATTTAGGAGACATTGTTAGAGAGGCAAGAAGGCTATGAAACACTAGGAAGGAACAAATCACAAGAGTTTTCTCTTTTGTTCTTTCTTAATGTGTATTTTAATACTTTCAATTATTATCATGATTGTTAGTATAGTTATGAGTAGTTAAACTTTTTCATCTAGGGGTTGATGGAACCTCTTGGAGGATGACTTTTAATTACGTTTAATATAATTTAGCCTTTGGATTTCTCAACATGTTCAACTACGTGTTTATTGTTGTAGATTGAATGATCATCAGTTAAATGTGCCTATTTAGTGTGTATTGCTTGAGAGATAGAGCATATTTAGGTAGTTGTTGAACAACATCATTCTGAACGTATGTGAGAGATCAATACGGAGTATTTAAAGACGAGATTAGAAATAACAAAACCTTGGTGCGATCGTAGTGAGAGGCGAATTGACAGCTAGCGTAGTTCGAGAGAATATGTCTAGTAAATTGTGGTAGTTGCTCGAGAGAGAGTTACAACATCCAAAGTACTACGACACCCAAAGTACTCACGTCAATAGAGAATACTTAGGCGGAACTATAAAGACGTAGCGAGAAGGATTATGACAACTGGGGAAATCATAACACCAGACCTCCTTAATCTTGTCTCTACCCCTTAGTATCTCTAGTTATTAATCTACTACTTTAATTTGTTAGTTAATTAGTTAGACATAAGAATATTGATATCTACAACTTAGAAATTGTTCAAATCTGTCTTCTGAGTGATATTAAACAGTTGTAACTAAACCTTAGTTCTTTGTGTGATCCGACCAGATATTATATTTGCAGCGATCGCTTAGTCATTTTATAAGACATAATTGGGCAAGATCACTACTGAATGTGAAAATAGAGAAACTCGCAATGCTAGGCATCTCTTACATCTACACAACAAGAGAGAAAGAATAGGCTAGTAGCAACTAACAAAGAACTGAACAAGCAACAGTTTCATACTTAATTTAGCCAAAAGAGCAAAAAAAGAAAGAAAGAAAGAAAGAAAAAGTATCACAGTAAATGTGTCATAAATAACTAACAATTAGAAGCACATAATGTACCTTGTTTGCTTCTTCTTCCCCCTTTTCACATTGTTGCCATCTTTTAGCATATTTTTTTAAAGAATATTTTTTAGTGATCTTTTCTCTCTTGAGTTTTTTTTTTTGGTACGAAAGATATGTATTATATATTAAACCATGCGTACAGGGAACATATTAGATAAACTACTACTATCTATACTACCTATTACATCATAACCACATGAGGTATCGCCCCTAGGAACATCAAACCGGCGAACCTCTAGACTAGAGGAGACAACCGTTGTGCTACTTGAAATCCCAAAATAATTTATAGCTGTCTCAGTAGGTACATAATCATTAATTAAACATAAGTTGCTAGCTTTTGAGGAAAGTTGTTGCGCTGTAGCCGGAGAAACCATGTGCACCGATGATAATCCCCTTTGATCTGCTAACAGTTGCGTAGATACTGCAGGTGGTGGAGCAACAAAAAGATGTACCCTGCCATCCACTGGCATACTACTCCCTAACTTTGCAAGAAAGTCTGTTACCCCATTCTGTTTCCTATACGTATGCTTGACTAATGGATCATGTAGTAGCCGGAGGAGGTACCTGCAGTCAAAAATGAAATTATAATATTTTGAGTTGTTACTGTCTAAAAGTGTGAGTACCTCCCTTGCATCTATTTCAACTTTCCATGGTAGCAGTTGTAGTTGTGTGGCAATGCCCAGGACTTTGATAAGGGCTTGCAATTCCGTTGTTATACAGTCTACATGAGTAACATGGCCAGTGAATCCGATTATCCAATCGCCCATATGATTCAGAATTACCCCTCCAACTCCATCTGTGTTTGTTGTTACCGAAGTTGCCCCATCCATGTTGAGTTTGTAATAATGTAACCTTGGAGGGATCCATCGTAGATGTATTGGCACTCTTTGATCATTCATATGTTTGGATCCTACCAAGTATTCATATTCTATAGCCTGATGTAGAACAGCACCCGGATTGGGCTTCTGATTTTTGTGCTCATGTACATTCAAATTGCGTATTGTCCATAGGTGCCAAAGGCTTATAGCCATAAACGTTGTTGTGTTTATTTTGTGAGTAATATTAATACCTTTAGACGTAATAAGGTTATATAACCACTGTATTGGGCACTATTTAATGGTACTTGATATGGAAAATTACCTAGGCATACAACATCCCAGTACTGTTTTGCCAAGGAGCAATGCAGGAAGATATGGCTAATGGTTTCTAGGCTAGTGGAGCATTCGATGCAGTTAGGATCTACAGGAATTCCTATACAGTGAAGGTAGTTGAGAGTAGGTAGTCTATTATGTATAACTAACCATAGAAAACTTCTAATTTTTGGTTGGACCGGCACAGTCCATACCCATGCAAATTCATTCGTTTTGTTTTCGGAGGAAGTCCTATCATTATTCATTGTTGCGTACATTGATTGGACAGAAAAGTTTCCATTATTGGTTAAGCCCCATAAAAGATTATCTTGGTGTTGCCCATAAACTGAGATGTATATTTTATTAATAATTAATTGTAACTCAAGTGAAAATTCAAAGCAAAAATTATCCCAGTCCCACACTTTGTTCCTGAGGAAAGTAGATACAGTTTGGTTAATAGCGAAATTAGATTTTGGACCTGAGAGCGTAGAGCGCAAAGTTACTCTTGTATGTAACCAAGGGTCATTCCAAAGATTAATATGGTTTCTTGTACCTATTCTTCAGTATAAGCCTCGTTGGTAGTTATTCCACCCCTTAATAATATTGCGCCATGTTGAGGTAGAATTATAGCCTTGTTTTAATCTGAGGTGCTTATTAATAAGCGTTAGTGCCCAGAGTGTGGTTGGATTCTGGAAAGCTCTCCATGCCAAGTTAGCCAGTAATGCCTCATTTTTAGTTCTCAGGCTTCGGATACCCAAACCTCCTTCAGTTGTTGGTTTAGTAATATGTGTCCAATTAATAAGATGCAATTTTCTTTTTACATCAGTGGTTCCCCAGAGAAAATTTCTTTGGTAACGATTTAATTTATTAATGATTTTTGTCGGGATGCGGATATATTGCATGATGTGATTTGGGAGTGAGTTAAGAGTTGACTTTATGAGAGTGGTTCTACCCGCAAGTGTTAAAAACTTTGTTTTCCATCCGGCTAGCCTGGTTTTGAAATTATCAATCAGGAATTGGAAGTCTGTGTTTTGCGGTCTACCATTAAAAATTGGGAATCCCAGGTATTTTCTAAAAGACTGCCCCTCTTTCATTGCGAATGATTGTAAGACAAAGTTTTTATTTGAAAGGGAGCAGTTTCGTGAGAAACATACTTTGAATTTATCAAAGTTTATTTTTTGGCCTGAAATATGATTAAAGTGATTAAGGATATCAATAATCGCATGACAGCTTTGTGTAGTTATTTTAGAAAGCAATATGATGTCATCGGCAAAGAAAAGGTGGGATAGATCCGGACCGTGTTTCGCAATTCGAATTGGGTGCCATTGAAGGTAATGCACTGATGCGGGAAAGCATTTTCATACACATGATGAAGATAGATGGAGATAAATGATCTCCTTGTCTAATTCCACGTGAAGGATTGAAGTATGAAGTGTGTGTTCCATTTATGAGTATTGAGGTGGTTGTTGTAGTAATGCAAGACATTATAAGTGTCGTAAGAGCTGGTGGAATGTTGAAATATAATAAGGTTTTCCTTATAAAAGACCATTCCAAACGATCGAAGGCCTTTTCGAGGTCCAACTTAAGAAGCATATAATGCGTGTTGCCTTTCATTTTAAGAAAATGAGTAATAATTTCCTGGACAATTATAGCATTGTCAGAGGCTCTCTTGCCCGGTTGGAAACTAGTTTGTGTAGATCCTATAATCTTGGACAGAAGCGGCTTAAGCCTGTTAACAATTATTTTAGTAATTAACTTATAACTAGTGTTGAAGAGGCTGATAGGCCTATATTGTTGGATAGTGTGTGCATGCTTTACCTTAGGAATAAGGCATATATAAGTGCGGTTAATGTCTAATGGGATGACTTTATCGAGAAAAGTTTTCTTGCAAAACTGGATGACCGTAGGGCTTACTTCCGTCCAATATTTTTGGTAAAAGAAAGGATGTAGGCCATCCGGACCAGGTGCTTTGTAAGGCTTGAATCCTTTGAGGGCTTGAATAATTTTGTCATCCGTCGAAAGGGCTTGTAAGGATTGAGAATCAGTATGCTCAAAAGTATTTGATGGAGCAATTTGAGTATTAGGGGTAGAAATTAAATGCTCTGTGGTAAATAGATGTTGATAGTATTTAAATATTTGCCTATGTATATCATCAGTGTTGTATGTCCAGTTTCCTACTGTGTCCTGTAGAGCAGTAATTCTATTTTTCCTTCTTCTCTGAAGAGTAGCCATATGGAAGAATTTAGTATTTTCATCACCATCATTTAACCAAGAAATTCGAGATTTTAGTTTCCAAAAATCTTCTTCCAAACGTAAAATATTACTATATTCAAGAGTTAAATGATGTTCTAGATTTTGGAGGAAGGAACTGGTAGGATAGTGAATAGAAGATTGGATGCCCATTAGACGAGAAAGTAGTTTTCGTTTATGGGTAAATATATTTCCAAACGTATTTTTGTTCCATAATAAAGAAGCTTCTTGGAATATTTTTGTCGTGTTGATTAGGTCAGCACGGTTAGTCCAACCTCATGGACCAGTTGTTGGAAGTGGGGGTGTGTTGTCCAAATGGTTTCAAATCGAAATATTTTTTTATAGTAGGGTCGTCTTGATTCTAATGTTAATAACAGAGGACAGTGATCTGAATAAGTGCGGGGTGAATGTTGGACCGTTGCCTCAGGGTAAATATTTAGCCAATCATAGTTTGCTAAAATACGGTCCTGTCGTTCTAAAATCGTGTGACCATTATGTCCTTTATTGGTCCACATATAACGACTACCCCTAAAACCCAAATCAATTAAGTTACAATAATTGATAAAGTAATTAAAATTGTCAGCACGAATATTACTTATTGGTAGACCCCCAAACTTTTCTCTAGCAGATAATACTTCATTAAAGTCCCCACCAATTAACCATGGACCAATTACATAATTGTCACTAAAATATCGCGGATTATCCCAAAGAGTTTTCCTACTACCATAAGAGTTTTTTGCATATATAGCAGATAATAACCATTTGGGAGTAGATGGACATACCTGCACAAGGCAATGTATCTCTTGTTCCGACATTCACATTTCTTCCACAGTTATGAGTGTGTCATTCCATAGTACTACTAATCCTCCAATGAGTCCATTTGCAGACACTTGTGACATGTGTGTGAACTGAAAGTCATCACGAAGTTCTGTATGATCCTGCATGTGTGTCTCTAGGAGTATAGCCAAGACAGGTCTATGGTTGTCCAGAAGTGAGCGAAAATGTCGCCTAAACTTAGCGTTATGGGAGCCCCTACAATTCCAAATTATAAAATTCATGCAATTTGGAGAAAAGGTACCCGTGTCAGATGGAACTGGAATATGAGGACTGGATGTCCAGTCCGTATCCGCTACTGCTTTGCTCCTTTGAAGTGTTGGGATGACGACCATGGTATACTTCCCTTCCTCTTGATTTGTCACCAGTCGGAAATTTAGACTGTAAGTGATTAACTCTGAGGGGCATTTCAGAATAAACTTTTTTTCGAACTGCTCCTTGAGGGTGTAAAGTTGTATACCCTTTAGCCACAGGTACCCCGCGCGGGTCTCCTTCATCTCTGCTAGAATTGCTATCAGCTCCTGGTTTGCTTGCATGTCGAGTGCGTTTGGATATGGTGGTGGTGATGGAGAGGGACTGATTGGGGGGAGTCATTAGTGTTAGGATTTTGCCCTGAATTTCTAATTCTATTAGGACTCTTTTTTCTTGAAGGAATGTAAAAAGACTCCTAAAAGGATTAAATCTCCTTAATATGTCTTATCCTTTTCTTGGAAGACAAGGTTTTCACATCTATAAATTAAGGATCTCTACTTCTCACAAAACGAACAACAAAAAACATCCACAATGTATCATTAAAGAGTTTTGTTTAGGGGAGATTTTTCTCTCGATAGTTTTTCTTCTTTTATATTAGTTTTATCATATGTAGATCAATTGATCAAACAATTATCAACTATTATGCTTAATTTAGTATTTTTTTCTTTTGTCGTCATGATTTATCGTTCATCAAGTTTTGTATTGTTAGTTTCCGCATGCACCATGTTATTTAGATCCAAACAATTAGGTCGTGCGGAGTGAGTGGTGTGGAGTATGGTGACATGGGGTTGAAAGAGTCGATCGATTGAAACCAGGGGGCATAAATTTGACCCCAATGTTGCGGTGGATAAAATGGCAGTAGGTGCAAGTGAGGATTGATATAAGGTGTTGGTTGGTGAATGGGGTACGCCCACTGTGGTTGTTGGGAGGTTGAAGCTTGATGGTCCAACATTAACGGGGTCTGAGTCGTGTACCACTGTGTTTGAGCAGATGCCTCCTTCCCAATTCTTATTCCCTCCATTACAATTTCCGCTAGATGTGTCGGATTTTGGACTAGAAGTATTACTTCCTGGTTGTTTAGTTCCGATGTGAAGATCAATGCATAACCTTGGAGCCCCATCTCCAACCAAGATTGGAGGGGCTGGTCCGCCATGAGAGGTTGTGAGGTGTAAATCAGTGGTGCTGATGGATTTAGAGTTTGTGGTCATTGCATTATCAGATGTGGTAGATGGAAAAATTGATTGTTTTGGTGGATTTGTTCTGTGAAGTAATTGTTGAAGTGTGTGTTTGTGAAGTTTGGCCTCTGCATTTTGTGAATTTGGGGAGAGAGTTTGTTGTGATTCTGTGGAGGAAACTGATAATGTAAGAGGTTCTGGTGAAGAAAGATTTTTTGTAGAAATATTGTTGCTAACTTCAGACGGTCCAGTGGTTATATTGCTAGGTGGTGGAGGGGTGTTGTGTATATGGTGGTGTTCATATGGTGTATGATCATTAGAAATTATAGAAGTTAGGGAAGTAGTAGCTTCATAGGCTACTGTAGCATGCATGGTGTTAGGGGTAAGTACATGTTGAAGAGGTAATTTAGAGGTGCTTTGTAGATTAACAACTGAAGAATTCACCTTTGGTTGGTCACTTTTAGCGGTAAGATTACTAGGATTTGGAGCACTCTGTCGTGTCTCTTGGTGGGTATGATACGTGGGCATGCTATTTCTTAACAGATGGTTATGTGAGGGGGGCATGGTTGTAGGACTAAATGTCTTTGGGTTACTGACTAGGGAGTTATCCTGAAGGAGTAGTCCATTGGGCTTATTGAGCTGGGACTCAGCAGCATAAGTAGAGGAGGTGAAAGTTTCTAAAGTTGAGGCAGTCACGTTGGGCTGAACTATATTTACAGGGTCCAAATTTGGCGTGCTGGGAGAGGGTGTTGGGGTAGGATTAGATAATTCATTGTTGATAATATCCATGTCCTCAGAAAGTTGTATGAATTTGTTTGGGCTTTGGGTGACTGGTGAGAATAGGCTATTGGCACAACTATTTTGTTGGGCCGTGATTGGCCTAGTTGGTATGGAAACCTTTCCTTCCGGTGCCAGTGTAGAGGTAGATGTCGCCTCCCTTTGGTAGGTTTTGGGCGTGTGTGAGCGTTTTTGCAGGCGGTTTATGTTTCTCCTTGGAAACGTGACTATTTGCCACTCTGTGGACTGGTGTGTAGTAACAGAATCCGTTATTAAGCTATGTTTTGTAGTAGGGGTTGAAGGAGCTGGACCAGGCAGTGTATTGGGGATTATGGGGAAATTTGTAGATGGGTGAATCAAGGTGCAGTTTAAGGGTGTATGGCCAAACCTGCCACAAATAGTACATAGTAGATTCAAACCTTCGTATTGGATATTTTGTTTTTGATTGTCAATATGAAGATGGGTTTTGAGGGGTGTTTCTAATGAAACTTCGATGCAAATTCTTGCATATCTTCCCCTAGTAGTTGTTGTTGTGCAGGGATCCACTTTGAGGAGTTTGCCCAATTTTTCTCCCACGCGTTGCAGTATTTCCAAGTCGTAAAACTCAGTAGGGAGTTCAGGATGACGCACCCAGATAGCAGAGTATGTTAATTGAGTGCTCGAGGCAATAAATTTAGATTCCCATTGTCTTACCGAAAGGAAATAGCTTAGAACAAACCAAGGACCCCCATGGAGTGCTTTGTGTAGATTTTCTTCCTTTTGGAATTTGATAAGGAAGAATTCTGACCCAGGTCAATTAGTGACAATTGCTCTGTAGGTTGCCATAAAGATATAATCTTCTGTTTTGAAAGTTGGTGACCAATCTTCTTTCCAAAAACTTTAACAATCACAGAGTGTGCCCAAGGTTTATATAATCGTGATTTGTCATCAGTGGATAAGGGGATAAATAAATCTTCTTCAGCCATAGTGGTAATAGACTCATCAGTAAGATCTACCGATGGGTGTTGGTGAAGTTGGTAATCTGGGATGAATAATGTAGAGTTGTTGATGATAAGTGTTTGCAGAAGGGATTTTTGTTGTCCAGAGGGTGGGGAAGGGTCATTTATTTGCATTTTGCCTATATCAGGTGGTTCTTGGGAAGATTGTAAGGAGGATTTAGTAGGGTGAGGATCCATCAGTGTTGTTTAAAGGTGCTCTCTCTCTAAAAGTTAGAGAGAAGGCAGAGAGTTTTTTTCCAGAAGCAAGTGAATCAACTAATTTTCCATTGTTCCGTAAAATGTCAAGCAAAATTTCTTCAAAATTACTATATGTAAATGTATATACCTGAATTTTTTTTATTCATACTTGTAAACTTAAAGTGATTCATAGTTGACATTTCTTGTGAATGTGCATTTTATTAGTAGATTTTTTTTTTGGTTTCAATAGGTAAAATGTGGAAGACGAGAGTACTTCTGATTTTCTGAAATATGGTATAGTCAATAGTGGACAACCTAGTGATCTTTGCTTGATCGCTTGTTAGTTATTAACATGATCATTTTCTATAAAGTGGGAGATCAAGGTGAAATCAATTGATCTCTTATGTGTTATCTAGAAATTCTCATGTATTATTATGATCTTCTAAGTGTTATTGGGTTGATCGCTTATTAGTTATTACCAACATTATTTTTTTTATAAAGTAGGAGATCTTGGTGAACTATAGATCATCTATGTGTTATCTGAAAATCCCTATATATGATCGCCAAAGTGATTTCCAGTTGATTGCCCATTAGTTATTAGCAAGATCGTTTTATTATAAAGTTAGAGATCCTAGTGAAATTATAAATAGCCTATGTATTATCCGAAAATCGCACATGTATTATCATCGCCTAAGTGATCTCCGTTTGATCATTTATTAGTTACTAGTATAATTACTTTTTAATAAAGTTGGGAATCGTGGTGGGATCAAAGATAGTCCATCTGTTATTTAAAAATTATTCATCTATTATTTATGATCGTCTAAGTGATGTTCGGTTGATCGCGTATTAATTATTACCATAATCATTTTTTTATAAAGTGAGAAATCATGGTGAAATCATATATCGCATATGTGTTATCTAGAAATCGCTCATGGATTAATTATGATCGCCTAAGTGATTTTCGGTTGATTGCTTATTAGTTATTACCAGGATCATTTTGTTATAAAGTAGTAAATCTTGACATTATGGATCGCCTACATGTTATCTAATAATCGCCCATCTATTATTATAGTCGCCTAAGTGATCTCCGGTTAATCGCTTATTAGTTATTACCATGATCGTTTTTTTTATAAAGTAAGAGATCCTGATGAAATCTTCGTCTACGTGTTATCTAGAAATCGCCTATATATTATTTCTGATCACTGAAGTGATTGTGGTTGATCGCTCATAAGTTATTACGAGGATCATTCTTTATAAAGTGGGAGATTCCGGTAAATCATATCATAGATAGTATACTATCTTGAAACTACATATGTATTATTTATGATCATAAATGGGCAATATATCATTATAAGAATTAGGCAATTTAAGATCGCCTTTTATACGCGATTATATCCATTCTTATATGATTTGTGAAATAAATCTTAGGCTATTCAACGTCATAGTATAAAAATCAAAAGAACTTCATTGTTAACAACACAAAATAATCTAAGTAGGCGTTTTCTTATATATAATTGGCGCTTTCAGATATAACATTGGCAATTATGTTCATCTTAAAAGTAATCTTATTATTTCATTTATTTTAATGATTTGCAACATTCACTTATTTATAACTTTGTCAACATATAGATAACAAAAACAACAGAAAAAATCACTCACGAACATTGTAACATAAAATGGCTTAACATTATATACTACATAGTTAGGTCAAATCCAAACTACATACATGGTTAACTTTATTGTTTCTACTTCACAAATTTCAAATTATTTAACAAACTTAATTTTATAAAGTTCTCTTCCTCTGCGCCAACATTAGAGAGTTGTGGAATAGTAAATGTTAATCTTCTATGACCCTTTATGGGATATAAAGTAGAGACCTAAAGTTACTCATCGACTTGAGATCAAACAAGCCATTCATAGAAATTACTAATAATATCCAATGGATATTGCACTAAGAGTCAAGAAAAGACCTACAAAGCATAGGCGAAATTAGGATTTGAAATTTTAGTCCTTTTAAGTTATTGCGTTCTAAATTAATAAAAAGTTACCGGTCCGCCCCTGCTACAAAGGCCAAGCTTGTTTTACAACTCTAACCAGAGTTTGCTGGCCGTGAAACGAAAAACTACGGCATCTCAAGCAGATGATTGATGCTTTATTATGTTGCAGCTATATCAGTTGGATGCTGCATCCAATTATTCGCATACAACCTTCATAATTTACATGTCAGAATCACAATGAATGTTGAAGAAATCATACAATTTACCCAATGCATATATATATGAATGAATGATAATGAGCTTAACAAGTAGTATCTCTTATATACAGCTGTTCTTTTTCCTCTTATATAAACCAGTGTGAAAGCTTCAGTTGCAAAGGACATGTCTGCAGATTGTATATGTAAAGGGCATTCATGCAATGCCAATGGCCGTGCGACTATCCCTGTGTATGGATCATGTTAAATAAGGAATGACATCACTAAGACAAACCGCAAATTTTTATTTTATTTTATTTATTTCATTGAGAAAATACAATATCTGACTTTTTACTTTAGCAACTTTTTTACTGCTCTAAACTCACATTTTAGCCTGCAAGTACTGATCGACAGTAAGAGGTTTGGGACCGCCAAACCAGTTGATCATAAATATCTCTTCAATCTCTAATTTGAAGATCTGGAAATTGTGACCCTTGGGCCAACCTGCCATTGGTTCAAGATAGTAACCGATGAATAGTGTTGTTCACAAAAGCAAGCATAGGAAGACAGTAGTACTATAGAATGGGAGATAAAAGTCATGAAGATGGCGTTTACCTTTCATCTCAGGGTGTTTTGTGAATAAAGCAGTCTGCGCAAAGCTAGTTTCCTTCGGATCTCCATTAAGCAACTTCAACTAAAACAGCACAAAGACAAAGTATGATAATGTGGATGATATTTTGAAAGGTTTAGGACAAAGAAACTACAAAAAGAACAAGCAACTTCTAGCTTTCTTGACATTCAAGCCATAATTTTGCACATCAGCAGCTTGTTCAAATGCTTACTAAGTGAATCCATCCACACCGTATTGCTTCAATTAGCACAACACAGAACAATAGCGACCGTAGTGAAACCAGATTCCAAGTATACATATTATGACATTTTCTAGCATTAATTGGCAAGTAGATAAAAAAACGTAGTATCATTTTTTCACACCCCTTTTATCTCTTTCAACATTGATGCCAACCAACTACAGTGCCTAAATGCAAAATTTGCACGCAAATGATTACTACGGATCACCAGTTATTTGAAAGTTCAAACTAGCAGTCTGTTTCAGAATTATAATGTGCGCAGCGATGTGCAAGTATACTTTCAAAATTCCTGGAGCAAGCATAATATTGAGATATTAGGAAGACTCAGATTAAACAAAACTGTACACACACGGTAAAACATGCCACCGCATACTTAGTCTAGCATAAGATTCAACAATTTTTAACTGTCCAGCTGGATATTTGGTCAAAGAAGAGCATTATCATGCCGTACCATCCACAAATGCAAAAGTTAATTCTTACTGCTAAGGTAGCAACAAAATATAGAGCTAAGGGAATATTTAGGGGATGCGATAAAGTTGGAGAGAAGAAAATGCCTGAAAGAGTGGGATACAGAATACTCAGCCAGTTGCAAAGAACTCTTGTTTAAAAGAGGAGAGTTGTTAGTGCAACTACCTTTCCTATGAGGGTAATTTTGGCGCAAGATGGGTTCTCAGGATCTGTCTTGCCACAAGTGCCAATGGCGTATTCACTGATTGTAAGTGATGATCTCTGGTCTTTTAATGCATTTCTAGCAGTGGGATCAAGAGTTGTTAAGTAGAAGTACGGTATGCCACGACCTTTGTCTGGTAACCCATCACTAAATGAGACAACATTCCTGCACAGCACAATGTACTTCTTCAAGACTACTAAAACAAGTTATGACTGGTAATAAAACAACATTAAACAGCGTCAAATCCATAAAAGATCATATTCGACAAATCCTCTATCTCTAGTCCTAAAGTTTCTCAGGGTTTTAGAAACATGAAGTACTATGCTGAGAGCTTCTAAAGATTTCGAAGCCCCAGTCCCTTCAAAAATGAACAAAGAACTATATCCTCAATCTATGTTGCTCGGACTATTCAGAAATGTTGCCGCACCCGTGTCGGATCCTTCAAAATGAACAAAGAACTATATCCTCAATCTATGTTGCTCGGACTCTTCAGAAATGTTGCCGCACCCGTGTTGGATCCTTAAAAATGCACTACATTTGGAGGATCCGACACGCACACAACGGCATTTTTGAATAGTCCGATCAACATAGTCCTCAATTAAGATAATAACCATTCAACATCTTTTATGTGGATCTTTCCTTTTCCTAGACTGATACTTGATTTACGATTGTGCCAACTCCTTAGAACACGATAATAGAATTAATTTAAATTATTTTCTAAGAGTAATCATGAAACAAATACATTTCTAATACCAAATAACATGACAAAAATCCGCTTGACCCCACCCCCTTTGAAGTATGAACACCAAATAGAAGACATCCAGGACCCTTTATTTTCCCTTTTTGGTAGTGGGGTATGAGAATTCTGACCATCAAGAAATACATGATTGCAGAAAAACTTTTAAAATATCTTACTTTTCGAATTTAAAACTAAGATAATCAGACTCTATACATAAGTAGAACTTAAGGGGCCGTTTGGTATGATGGATAAGACAAAATAATCCTGGAATAAAAATTAAGTACCGCCTTATCCTTTGTTTGGTTACTAATTCTGAGATAACTAAATATACTACCGAGATAACTTATACCTGTCAGAGTGTGGAATAGTAATCCCAGGATAAAGCAATAAAAATTGACAATCCCATGCTCAATAGTTCAATCAGCATACCAAACATTTAGTAAGAAATAATACAAGTATGACTAATCCCAGCATAATTGTCTTCAAACCAAACAACCCTAAATGTGAAAGAAACAAAAAGCTTCCCAAACAATGTCCTATCCAGAAAATGTGGTCTTAACATACCCGAACGGTGCTCCTCCCATATCACTTGCTATAGTACTGCAAAAGAAAGACCACTGAATCAGCTTTCAGTTAAAATTAATAGAGCTCTTTGTTTAGCAATTTCATTTTAACACTAAATCAGTTGACTTTAGCTGCCACAAATGACAGCATAGCCAACAACCCACCTGTAATTCAAATTTTAACATGTTAAAATCGACAAGGGAGGGGGTAAGAAAATGAAGCTGCATCTGATCAAAGCAGACAATCAATCAATCAACAACTCCAGATCCCAAACTTGTTGGGTTTGGCTAAAAATAACAAACCAAAGAAAAAGATTCGATTTTTCATACAAAAAGATACCAATTTCAAGCAACTAAGTAAAAAATACCAAAGTTATGGTCAACGGGAGAGGAAAAAAAGACTTACTTAAGAACACCCCAAGAACTCTGAGAAACAAGCCAACGAGCAAAGAGGGCAGCATCATCTGGTTTGGGTCTGGTGAGTGACAGTATAAGAGGGCGCCCATTAACAGATTCTTGGGATAAAGCCAAGAAAAACACCAAAGGAAGTAAAAATGAAGCTGCTTTGTTGATATTCATGTTGTTTACTGCATTCTAAAGTAAAGACTGGAGGGGAGATGAGTGTGTGTGGTATTTATATACTACTGTACTTGCCTAGTACAAAGTAAGAATTACTCTAGATTTAATGGATTTTGCAATTTTGACTGATGGAAAATGCAGTTTTTTACTTTAATTTGTAACAGAAGAGAACAAGAAGTTTCCAAGGGGATCAACATGAGGCGTACACGAGAAAAACTATAGTATATGAATACAAGCATAGGCACAAAAATGTGAAGGATAACGTGGGCGTGGGGTATAAAAAGTGCTAATTCTGGTATACTCCCTCCGTCTGTATTTTTCTTTTTAATTTAATTTGTTCCAAAATAAATAATATATTTTTAAATTTAAAAATAAATTAACTTTAAACTCTTTGTTAACTTTTTAAAATCATAAGTTTAAAAAAATTATTTTACACTCGATGCCGAGTCAAACTACTTTGTCTAAATTGGACTTTATTTGTGAGGAAAAGCTGCACATACATATCTTACATTTTTCTTTCCCTTTCTTTAGGCATCTGTAATATAATGCGAAAACTCATTGTCCTAGTCAATACGAATTTGCGCTACGTAAACTCATATTATTTACCTTTTGACTTTTGTCTTCATTAATAAAGAATATATATTTTGCATTAAAATGTTAAAGATATTTTCAAGGGAAATAAAGAAACTATTTTTTTTAAAACCAAAAATCAACTGTAACAAAGAAGCGGTAAACACATTGCTATCACTTAAAATACTGAATCCACCATATACCACGAATGGAGCTAGGTGTCCGTCAAGGGGTTCAACTGAATCCCCGTTGGCCGGAAAATTACATTGATCAATAGGGCAAAAGCAACTTTAGTGGCAAAGGGGTTAAAAAATTGCTTTATATATTTCATAGGTTCAAGTCCTCTTAATCACTTTGTATGTATTCCTCACTCCCACTTAATTAGTCACAAACATAGTTAACAATCAGCTACATACCATGGATAACTATAAATGCAAAGAAGTGGAGTGGAAAAAAGTATTTATTAATGAGCCTCCAAAGGAGTTTAAATACAATGTAGAGAGAACAAATTCCGGTAATCTAACTCCTAGAAAATAGGAGTAGATAAACATACGTGAAGAATCCTAACTAAAATGAGATACTATACAAGAGTACTCCTAAATTAACTAAAGTTACTGAAGTTATCTAATCCTAATTTATAGCTAGTATTGTACGTGCACTGTTACGGCCCCCTCAAGTTAGGTGTGAAGAGACAACACCTAACTTGGGAATCATTCGTTGGAAGGTTGTCTTGGACAACGATTTGGTAAGCGAATCTGCTAGCTGATCGGTTGAGTGAACGTGTGATACTCGAACTTGGCCATTTCGGACTTGGTTGCGAACAAAGTGAAGATCAACCTCGAGGTGCTTCATTTTTGTATGATGTACTGGGTTTTCAGCAATGTATGTGACTCCAAGGTTATCACAAAGTATGATAGGAGCAGCAGGAAGCGGCACATGAAGATCCTTGAGCAAATGGATGATCCAGTTTATTTCAGACAAGGCAGAAACAACCGCCTGATACTCAGCTTCAGTAGAGGAGAGAGAGACAGTAGGTTGCTTACGAGAACACCAAGAAATAGGCGTCGTGCCTAGATAAACAATGTAACCAGAGATTGAGCGGCGATCGTTAATATCACCCGCTCAATCAGCATCAGCATAGGCACAGAGATTTGTGGACTGTTGTGGGGAAATATGAACTCCATAGTGGGATGTGTCTTTAAGATACCTAAGGAGACGTTTTACTGCCTTCCAGTGAACCACAGAGGGAGAGGTGTTGAATTGAGTGAGCTTGTTTACCGAATATGTGATGTCAGGCCGGGTAAATAAAAGGTACTGAAGCTTACCAAGTACACTCTTATACTCTTTGCCATCAGTTTTAGGAGCTCCATCATCGACTAGTAGTGTTTCCAACGTACTCATTGGTGACTGAACTCCTTTGAAATCTTGCATCTTAGTGTCATATAGAACCTCTTGTATATACTTAGATTGACTAAGAAACAGGCCGTTGACATCCCTGTGTACCTCAATGCCCAAGAAATAGTGCAATAAACCAAGATACTTAAGAGAAAACTTTTTAGAGAGTGGGGTAATGACTTGCTGAAGGAGTGCTTCATTATTACCTGTGAGTATAATGTCGTCCAATATATCAGTATATAAATAGTTACTCCCAAGTTATGCAGAACAAACAGAGAATTATCCGACTCGGACATATGGAACCCCATGTGGATCAATGAATTGGTGAGTGCATCATACCAAGCTTTAGGAGCATGTCGCAGTCCGTAGATAGCCTTCTTGAGATGACAGACATAGTCGGGATGCGCCGAATTCTCATAGCCCGTAGGTTGCGTCATATACGCATCTTCCTGAAGTTTTCCCTTAAGGAAAGCATTATTGACATCGATCGGATGCAATGCCCAATTGTTTTGTACAGCAAGGGTGAGGACAATCCGAATTGTGGTGGGTTTAACCACTGGACTGTAGGTCTTATGAAAATCAACTCCAGGCCTTTGAATGAATCCTTTTGCAACCAAATGTGCTTTATACCTATCAATGGAACCATCGGGCTTGGTTTTAATACGAAACAACCACTTACAGGGAACAACATTTCGTGTGCGGTCTGGTGGAACCAATTCCCAGGGCTGGTTTTTCATCAATGCATCAAACTCAACCTGCATAGCTTCTCTCCAATATGAAAATTTGTGTGCTTGTTTGTAGGTGACAGGTATAGGGGGTACACGCTGGGTTATTTGGGCAGTGTAGTCAACAATTTTTCGTCGCTTGAAGATATTGTTTTGCGACCTTGTCACTACACGATTGTGTTATATTTGTGGAACTTGAACTATGGGTTCAATGGGTGGAGGCAAACCAAGTTGAGTCGGTATATTAGGCAAGGAGTTTTGACGACGCCGATAAACATGAGTAAGGAGGTTGGCGACGTAAGGAGAGAGGACTTGTAGAAACTGCCGGAGGTTGGCTTTGAAATATGAAATGGGGCGGTGAGGCAGCAATAATAGAGGATTGTTGAGTTTGAGTATTACCTGATTGAATTGACTGTGGGGTGTTCCTCTGTGCGGCGTGAGATGAGCAGTTATCTTGGCATGTATCTCGCATCAACGGAATGGTAGGGGGAAGCATCACGAGGTCTATATTATTATTGGAACTATTTTCCTTATCTGGGTAACTATGAAGTAAAGTATTTTCCCAAGTTAAATATGAAATTTTTTGTTTAAAGTGAGAAAATATTATCAAATGGGAAAATATCTTCTAAAAATTTTACATCCCGTGAAAGAAAACTTTTGGAGCTTGTGGGTTCAAAACACTGATGGCAATGATGAGTGACGGAAAAAACAAGATAGACACAAGGTTTGGAATACGGTTCTAGTTTGTTTTGGGCATATGATCGCAGCCATGGGTAGCATAGACAGCCAAATGTACGAAGAGATTCATAAGCTGGTGTTTCATGGAAAAGAACTTCAAACGGGGACTTGTTGTCAAGAGTGGTGGTGGGCAGTAGGTTTATGAGGAAGGCGGCATGATGGCAGGCAAATGTCCAAAAATTGGAAGGCAAGTGTGCTTGGTGAAGTAGCGTTTTGGTTGTCTCGATAAGGTTTCGATGACGTCTTTCAGCCGTGGCGACCCTTTGAGGAGTGTGGGGGGGAGACACAAGGTGTTGTATGCCATTGGAATTAAGGTATGACTCTAGGATTTTATATTCTCCGCCTCCATCAGTGTAAAACGTGAGTATTTTGTGACCAAAATGTTTTTCAAACACGGGATGTAAGATGCGAAATATGTGTTGAACTTCATGTTTGTTTTTCATTGTGTACAACCAAATGTATTTGGTGTACTGATCAACAAATAGACAATAGTATCGTTTTTTATCAATGGAGAGAACTGGGGAAGGGCCCCACAAATCACTGTAAATTATTTCTAAGGGAAATTTGCTGGACAACTTGTTGGAATAAAATGGAAATCGGTGTGCCTTATTGCAGCAACAAGAATTACAATAAGTAAACTTGTCTTTTGAAGAATATGAAAGATGAGAATTATTTAAAATGGAAAATAAAACTCGAGAATGGGAGTGGTCTAATCTTCGATGCCACAGATGTAAGGAAGGTCCAGCAATGGCGACGTTGATGTTTGGGCGAGACAGTGACGGTCATTCATAGAGTCCTACTTTATTCATGCCGCACGGAAGAGGTTCTCCCATAGTCAGATCCTTCACAAGAAATTGAAAAGGAAAAAATTCTATTGAGGTTAGATTGTCTTTGCAAAACTGATGAACGAAAATAAGTTTATGTTGAATAGCTGGAGCACACAAGATATTAGATAGCTTAAAGGTAGTATTTGATGCATTTAAATGAGAAGTACCAGTTTGATTAATTGGAGTCACATTACCATTACCTATTTTCACCTCCTCGACCCCTTTGAAATCTTGAACATTATGGAGGGAGTTGGTATTCGGGGTAATATGGTGAGACGCTCCGGAATCGAGAATCCAGGGGTCATGTGGCGTTGTTTGTGCAACAAAATTTGCTTTTGCGTCAAGGTGGTTATGGGACTGGGAGCGAAAAACATTGGTTGTATGGCCAAATTTATCGAAAAGTTGACAGCGGACTCGTGAGGACTGGTTTGGGAAGGAGCGCCACTAGGAATTTTGCTTTGTAGAGTGGGAATTAGTGCTTTCAGCAAGCTGTCTGTTTGAGGGACGCCGTGTGTTGTTGTTGTTGGGAGGGCGTCGATTGTTGCGTGGGTCCGAGGGAGGATTGGTGACCCGTTGAGCAACAGATGATGTGATCTGGGAAGTTGTCTTCTCGATGTCCTCATGTTTGAGGAACAATTCATGATCAAGAAGCTTATCAAAAAGTTTCGCATAGCTAATTGGCGAGTCTCGTTCTCGGATGGCTGCTGAGATCTCACGGAATTCTGGACCTAGGCCACTTAATATTTTCACCACAAGTTCTTCATTAGAGACGGGTGAACCTGTCGTGGCAAGTTCATCAGAGATAGATCGAATCTCACGCAGATATTCAACCACAGATTTGTTGTCTTTGCTGACTTGACTGAGATGGTGATGGAGGCTGAATATGCGGGTTTGCGATTTGTTCGCAAAGGAGGTGTAAAGTTGATCCCACGCAGCTTTGGAGGTAGCTGCAGAAGCGACAGTGGATGCGGTTTGTGGCATCGACAAAGGCCATAAAAGCGTTTTGGATTAGTTTGTCTTGACGAAACCAATCCTTGTACTCGGGGTTGACAATCTCAAGGCCGTTAGTGGTAACTTTTTCAGGAGGGGACATCTTAGTTCCATCGAGATGGCCGTAGAGGTCATGTCCATGAAGCAACATGGAAATCTAGGCTTTCCAGATCGTGAAGTTGTGGCTGCCAGAGAGTTTAATTGGCAGCTGTGATGATGGGTTGAATTGAATTAAGTGCTTAACGACCGGGGTGGCGTCAACATTAACAACTGGGGTAGAAGGGTTGGCCATTTGTGCAGAGAAAAAAAGAGGATCTTGGACAGCGGACTCGTTTAGAGTATTCTTGGCGTAGATACCATATAAATGCAGAGAAATGGGGTGGGAAAAGTGTTTATTAATGAGCCTTCAAAGGAGTTTAAATACAATGTAGAGAGAACAGATTCTGTAATCTAACTCCTAGAAAATAGGAGTAGATAAACATAAGTAAAGAATCCTAACTAAAATGAGATATTATACAAGAGTACTCTTAAATTAACTAAAGTTACTGAAGTTATCTAATCCTAATTTATAGCTAGTACTGTACGTGCACTGTTAATAACAATGAGTTGATGCCATAACCTTTAAACAATTAATGAATTATAAGAGAAGAGCTACAGGGGCTGAAAATTATATAAGAATTGAACCAGTTATTCCACATGCATGGGATGAAGAAAAATATCAAAAGCATTACACAAAATGAAATATATAGTCATAAGGTTTGATCTGACTCAGATTGTTGTTGTTGGGAGGATTCAGAGTGGACGAGATCTTGTTGTGACTGTGTTTTGTCAAGAAAAAAGGCTTGAACATTAGCTGCAAATTGAGGTAACTAAATGCATGCAACAACTCCAATTACCACTAACCCAGATCTCAGTGCTTTCATTTTTGTCCTATCTCTCATTCTTCTTTTTCTACCGATGCTTTCACTCTTCTTCTTCCCTTGGACAAATATGTTGAATCTTGATTTTGTCTTTTGGTTTTGCTGTTTTCTCAACCCATATTTTACTAATATTACTCAACGACCTAGGTATTGTTAAGAAATATAACATTTGAGGCATGGGGGTAGTCTTATATGTAAAACTAGATAGCCCGGCCTCAACGTCAACAAAGCCACTATATTATATTTTATAATGGTTCAGCAATTGAGTCCAACATAAATAAAGTTATATTGTTATAACTCCTTGAAAATTATATGAGTGTGAACTTCAATCAACAATTGGAGCAACTACAAAGTGTCCATAGCATTGTCGATGACATTAACACTATTTTTATGACTAAAATGCCGGTCCCGTTTCGTTCACTTTAACAAAGTAATCAATGATTCACATTGAAACAAACGTGTTGGACTTAGAATAGAAATAGTACCACTTTTGACAAATTACTATGAACTGGTCCAAAAGGGAATTATGCCGTTGAAGTCCGAGTAATAGATGATTTTATTACTAACATATTTTTGGGGGTGGAGTGAGCATAAAAGAGAAAGGAAGAAAAAAATGATTGACTTGTGGTGTGATTTTTTCTACAATACAATTGGAAAATATGCGGATAATGATAAGTTATAGTGTTAACAAAAAGATAATAAATTTATTCAACAAGGTATACAAGAGTTATTGCAGAATAATTATGGTTCGCCTGCTGCCTGAAGTTTCAAATACCTCTGGACTAACAGGTGAATCCCATAGAATCTGAATTTGTTAGCCAACTGACAATATTTTTAATACTCTAACATGCATTTTTCCATTCTTCTTTTGTCAAGAGCCATCACTGCATATTCCAGCTCCAGCACTGTGAAGAACACCACAACAATAAGTCTTCTGGAATAAGCTAACAATGTTTCGAATTCACATCAATAAAAGTATTAAAAAGGGAGCATCTAGACTGCTCTCCAGGGAGCATAACTAACTATTCTTCATTCGCACAGCTTCTGAAAAGAAAGGCCATTCAATGTTAAGGTATACAAGATCGACATAATTACCTCACTGCTACGAATCAAGCAACTTCGGTGTTGACTATTACAAAGGCTTAGATGAGACTTTGAGCAGCAATAGTCTGCTCAGGTGTCCCAGACATAATGATAATAGTCTTTGTTGCTCCAGGCTTGGGATCATTTATTTTACATCAGAAATGTAAAAAATAATTAGTGTAATATGAAAATATTTTTTATACAATGCTAAATCAGTACTTTGCATAAATGAGACCAAGTATACTGATATGCTAATATTCAAAAAGAGAAAATGTTGGAAAACACAGAAACAAAACATGCGGAGAAGGAGAATGCAGAAATCATGATTTGAAGGAAATACACCATGAAAGTAGTGATTCTGCAATCTGGTGATAATCTGCATAAGGACCCCACAAACTTTTGCAATGTCTTCATTTACCTGAGCAACCAAAAAGAGAAGCAAAAAACAAGTCGAGATCTAGGAATTAGTCTTACACCAAACAAATGTTGAAGCCAGCGAAAAACCCTCTAAACTACGTGAAAAATAATTGCTAATTTTTGTTTTTAGTAACATCACTCAAATCATAAAAAGAAAAAAATACTTGAACTATTACTTCATTTTCTGACACGAATTTTGGGATTTGATCCTTGCCTACAATCCGAATATAGGTTGCAGTTGACTTGCTCATTTCATCTACTATACCGCCAGCTTTATCCAAGAGGCATCCACTTTCATTTAAGAACAGTAAAAGTTTTGCAATCATAACATTGTACTTGTTTTCAGGTGCAACCTCTAAAAATTCTGGGTTGAATGCGAGGGACAACATCTTGTGGCAAAGATATCTTATCATCTGGGTGCTGCATAAATAGAAAGACTTTAGTCTTTTATTTCGCAAATGTTAGGTTATAGAACAACTAAGCAACACGATTTAGAAGAGGAAAAGAAGAAAAAGTATGAACTTTAGCAAAAAGAACGACAACCCTAGGAAAAATGGGAATTCGATTTTGAGATAACCAAGTTGATGTTGCATATTGACCCGTACTTGGTGTAAAGTCCGTTGGCGGCAAGCTCGTACTGGGCAAAGACTGTTTTTGCAAGTCCTGATGCAGCTCCTATAACACCAGCACTTTTGAGATCGGCTGAAACAGAGTGAGTTGCACCCAACAGCTCTAGATTCTACAAAAGTTCACCAAATTAGAAAAGTATTGCCACTATGAAATCCCATAATCAATCCCTATGCAACTAATAAAATATCCCGAAGATTTCATGTGTAAACTAACCGTGTGTCTAACAGAAAAATCTCACCACCACAAACACAATGTATTAAGGAATTTTTACATTCATATACCATATAGGAAACTATATTACCCTCAGTGTTTAAGGTTTGGTATAATTACATTTAGTATACATAATTACCAATTATATACCATTAGTAATTTTTAAGGATATTAATTACAATCCTAATTTAATTGTACTGTATATTCCTTATAATCTCACTCCCCCACGTTTCTTTCTCCAATTCTCACACCTTCACCCACGTTTCCCTCCCACACCCACGATTTCTGTATCAAAATCCAATTATTTCTTCTGCCAAAACCAGAAAAATATTCGTAACCCCCACCATTAACAACTAATGTTTCGTTAACAGAGAAAAAGAAATCAATCAAAACATTATATATCACGCCAGTAGGAGGGTTGCTTTGTTTAATCATATGTTCTTTCAGGTATAATGTTGTAGATACCTTGCCTTATGTACAAATCAGCCACACTATATTGCGGTAACTTGCGACACTGATACCTAAGTTCTTCCTTATCACAACGCCAAGCAACTCCTCGACTTTCTTCCTCTTTTTAGCCTGACAGTAGCCTTGAAACAGAACATCATAAATTTCCGCACTCAGAAATAGTTCCTTCGCCAATGTCTCTTCCAAGAGACTGGTTGCTTCTTGGGATTGTAGCATAATTGAGATTTTTGACATAATTGTGTTTTTTGCAGAAGATTTGTAAAAAATTTAGTCGTTTTTTATTTGTGCAAACAGAAAACAAAGCATCTACAATCAGAAAATAAATAACCTACAATTTATCTACAAAATATCTACAAACTGGATACATTGAATTTTAATATCCCAATTCTCATTCAATTGTAGCTTAATTGGGATTTTCGACATAATTGCGTTTTTTGCAGAAGATTTGTAGAAGTTTTAGTCGTTTTTGATTTATGAAAACATAAAACAAAGCATCTACAATCAGAATACAAATAATCTACAATTTATCTATAAACTGTGTATATTGAATTTTAATATCCCAATTCTCATTCGATTGTAGTTTAATTGGGATTTTCGATTAGACATAATCTTAAAGATTCATTATAGTATTATCAATTATAGATTGAGGGAAATATGTTAGAAAGCTACATCAACTACTTTGTCGAGTTTGAAAAATACTACTAGTGACATCAACTATTAAATTTGTTAACTTATTACTTTTCATGAAAAAAAAATATAACGATATTTTCAGCTACAAGTCACCTCAACATTATTTGAGCATATATAAGGAGATGTCCGCTTATACGAGACATAGATTGCTTCAAAAAAAATTAAACATAAATTTAAGTTCCCAAATATCTTTTTTTTTTTTTCTAGTTAATATCTTTTTAGTTATTGCTGATGCTAAAGTCACCTTCCTTTCAAAGGAATCCTTAGGCATAAATATGACTTTTGTCTTCCCCCTCGTTAAATCATTAATCCAAAAAAAAAATATGACAAAGTAAACTTCGTTGATCAACTCGAGCTATGTCATAGGTCTCGACGTAATTATTCGTTAATTCATTTTATTTTCACTGAAAAAAATAAAAGGTGATCTCTCAAAGAGAAAATTAATAATTAGAGATATCTAAATAAGTAATTTTAATGTTACAATGATTCCTTATTTAATAAAATATCTGCAAGAATATTTACTTCCATAATTGTAGCGCGCCTAAATAGGAATATCTGGAAGAATATTTAGTTCCAGATTTGTAGCGCGCCTAATTAGGAAGGAATCAACTCCTAATAATTAGTATTTAATTATTGGTATAATATTTGTAGAATAACTGTGAACATGACGGGTAAATATGAAACTATGCATATTTTTAGTAATAAGGTTTCACATATGGTATAAGAAGGAAAAAATCCCATATATTAACTTGTGAAAACATCCAATTTTCATTTGAAGTACAGGAAGGAGAAAATGCTAGTTCAGTTTTATGGAATGAAACACAAATTCACTTGTAGAAAGATTTTCAAAGTAAAGCAGGCAATAGGAGTGATTAACTTATACTCTCGAATATAAAAAAAACAAGTCTCTTAACATAGATTAGTTGGTACCAAAAGATAAATTTTATCAGAAAAGCATAATAGATGTGTGCAAATCGGGAACAGTTACTAACATTTATTTAAAACTTATAAAAAAGTATTCAAAATAACTGAAAAGTAACATTTATCAACCAAATTGTGATTACAAACACATTAAAATAAAACAAAGATAGATAAATTTTATATAGACGCCAACAGGAAATTTCACATTGAATAATCCAGAATTGAAAGGAAAAAAAGAAAAATATGCAGCGGAAGAGATAATGTAGTGTTCTTGTCTCGCAAGTCACAGCCATGCTATTTAGATTTGAGAGCTCCTTCCATTACTTATGGCACAAAGACTTGACTCTTCCTGGTTGATGTGGTGTGTCGAGTTATAAAATAATAGAGACAGTTTTGCGATGTGTTGATTTGTGTACCACCAAAGAAGAAAGAATTTGAGGAACTATGAAATTTTGCATTTATTTCTATCACTATCTACCAAGAACCACATTCAATTAGTAATAATTTTAAGTAAAGAATTGAATTAACACTAAATCATGTAAAAGCAGTTAAAGATTTGCCAAGCTAAATTCCCATACATGCCATGTGAAAATAGAAGATTTTTGTTTAAAAAGAAGAAAAAAGATACCACATGAAGCCATACAAATATAGAACTTACGTATGAAACTTCCAGCGTATCTCGTACAACATGAAATAAATGGAGCTTTGATCTTGAGAAAATGACTCATGCACAGTAACAGGCTCCGCATCTTCTTCACAAGAAATAAATGGTGCCACCTTGATCAATTTATACAATTATTATATAAGAAAAAAAATATAAGTTGTCAGAACTAAAACACATAAGAAAACGAGTAACCAGATTAACTTACACTTTCATTATGGAAGTATCTTTTACACAGAGAATCATATTGTGAAGATTTCATGTCTGAATAACATAACATCCGAGATAACCACATTCTCTGAAGTTCACAAATTATTTTCTTGGAAAATTGGCAACACTTCCATAATCCAAACACAAAAAGCAAAAGGAAAGCCAAGTAGAGTGTAGTTATCCTTGTCTTTATCTTTGTCTTTCTCTTTCTCTTTCTCTTTCTCATTCTCATTCTCATTCTCATTCTCATTGGGCTTCAAACAACTCTTCAATGATTTTAATAACGTTTCATAACAAAGAGAGCCCAGTTGAAAGAAGAGCAGAGTTGATCATCATCTATAATTTTCATTAATTGCTCGGGCACATTCATACTCTTCCGCTTCCCCAACAAAACAGATTCAACAAAATAAGTTGTTGCCAACTTCACAGCATCATCATCGCTGCCTTCAAATGATGAAGTTGTACCATCTGGGTGACTAGTAATAAAATTATACAAATCACCTAACTCAACTCGACCCTTTCCAGGGAAATAGACTTTCAAAGCCTATTCTCTTTTCATGCAAACCTTTGATATCCAGTGAAGAAGAACAGTTCAAACCAGTAATTATATTAAATGTTTCACGTGTAAACTTAATTTCATGGTAAAAAACCTTGAATGTTATCGAATTAGGGTCATTACTTACAATTTCTGAAAGTAATACACAGTGAATAAGTTTACCACAAAACTTTACACTTTGTAATCGGAAAAAGTTTTCGAAAACACCATCCCTCAACTTCTTCCACTGTCTTTTCGACAAAAAACTTTTTATTGTTTTCTTATATTGTAAATCTCCTTTCCAATAGCTCATTAAATTACGCTAAACATCAAACTCGAACACACGATCTCCTTCCATTAGCACACTACAAAGAAGGAAAAGGAACATAAAAGATTAGGACAAGCAGTCCTTAACTTCAAGTTTCAAGTTTAAAAGTTAAGGACAATAGGTCCTGAACTTCAAGTTTCAAGTTTAAAAGTTAAGGATAATAGGTCCTTAACTTAAAGTTTCAAGTTTAAAAGTTAAGGACAATAGGTCCTGAACTTCAAGTTTCAAGTTTAAAAGTTAAGGATAATAGGTCCTTAACTTAAAGTTTCAAGTTTAAAAGTTAAGGACAATAGGTCCTGAACTTCAAGTTTCAAGTTTAAAAGTTAAGGACAATAGGTCCTGAACTTCAACTTTCAAGTTTAAAAGTTAAGGAACAATTTCCAAGTTTAAAAGTTCAAGACAATAGGTCCTAAACTTCAAGTTTCAAGTTAAAAAGTTAAGGACACTTGGTCCTAAACTTCAAGTTTCAAGTTAAAAGTTCAGGACAAGCAGTCTTTAACTTAAAGTTTTAAGTTAAAAAGTTAAGGATAATAGGTCCTTAACTTATAGTTTCAAGTTCAAAAGTTAAGAACACTTGGTCCTGAACTTCACGTTTCAAGTTCAAAAGTTAAGGACACTCAACTCTTAACTTTGAGATCCAAATCCAAAAGTAAAGAACACTTGGTCCTTAACTTGTATGAACACAGTTAACTAAAAATTCATAAACACAATTAGCTTATGAATTCGTACGACTATTTTTATGAAATATCCTTACATAATCAAATATATTGATTGAACCACAAACACATTTCAATACCAAAAATTTCTGAATAACTTCATCACAAAAATCCGATCCTTATTCGACATTGAATCAACTTTAATCCTTATTTTTGAAATTTCAAACATACTTCATGCCACACACATCATTGATCTCGATTAAACATATACAAAAACAAAAATGCATAAAAGCAAAAAAAATGAAATACGAGTTCGATCGTTCAATGCATAAAAAATCAAATTACAAGTTCAATTGTTCAATGCAGAGAAGATGACGAAGGAAAAGATTAAGTGCAATTGGTTTGCATGCAAGGACGATAGAGATAGTGAGGATCACGCGAAAAAGCCTCTGAAATTTTGCCTCCCAATTTTGCCTCTGAATGAATAAAACAAGGGTTTTAACATATAAGAAGGGAAGAAAGGGCAAAACTGTCTTTTCAAAATAATTTTAGTAAAGTAGTGGTTATTTTTGCTCAGCATGGATAAAAAATAAAACCACCTTTATTAGTGGCTACCACACACCATTTTTACAGTAAAATACCAAGTTGGACTTTTGATTTTATGCATGAGTTGATCCAAGGCCCAATATTGGCCCAAAATTTCAGTTATCTTTACGCAAATAGCCAGCCATATTCATTGTTACTTTTTCTAGTCATATACACATAATATACGTAATTATACACATATAATATATAAATTATGTATATATTATATCTTCATCGGCTATTTTTAATTTAAATGGTTGGATGAGCAACTATTTAGCTTAATTCTTCTTTTTAATAGAGCCCAAAGTTTCAATTACTATATAAAGTTTGACCAAACAAACTATAAAAGTTTAAATTGAAACCTTTTATTAGAGCATAAGGACGGAAAGAACTCAATCATTTTATTACTCCCGTTGAGGCCGGCAATGCTGGCCTCTTTTAGATTCCCTCACGAGTATTCCGACTGTCTGAACATACTCCCTATTACTTGTTAGAAAGCTGTATTTGTAAAATAATTCTGAAGAAAATAAATTAACATATAAACAGAAATGTACACGAAATAAAAATTAATTCGAGCCCACTGAATTTACAGTGTTTCCGTAAGGAATTTAATCCCCTCCTGGTACCCAAGGTTATGGATTATTTTCTCTCAGGATAGAACGATTTACACACTCGTGTAGTTGTACTTCAAACCCCAGTGTTTTAGCGAATACAAAGTTTACACAAAGTTCGGTAACAAATTACACTTACTTTTGATTTCTTTGAAGTTCAAAAATAATGCAGAAGAAAGGAGAAGAACTCAAAAATTCGCATGGAAAATTTGAGAGAATAGACTTGTATTTATAGTCAATGTTGGGACTCTTCAAAATGGTTGTTTATGCAAAACGGCCATAGCATAAATGTCATAACATAAATGACTATTAAAACAGAAATTTAATAACATTTCTATTAACAACTAAATTTAGTCCAAAAAATTAACCAATTAATTGACACAAATCCGAAGCCGAAGCCGAGCCGAGTCGATCGAGCGACGACGACGACACAGGCTTACTTTCTTCTCAACTCTTTATGAGCTAGAAGAAGAGCAATTGTTTATATAGTCGTCAAAAACCTTTTCCTCTTCCCATATGGATAATATTCCTTTGTCGATAGAAAAAATTCAAATATTACTAAAATATTTTATTTTTCCTTTTATTTCCCATTCACCCTGTCCTCACGATAACATTTTTTGTACGACGAAGTTATAATAGTAGCATTACTCTTATCAAATTATCATTCCCTCAACTTCTCATTTCGAAGTCTATCATTGCTGATAGGAAAATTCGGCCACTGAATTTTGTCTAAATATTCGGCAAAATGGGGCACTTGTTCCATATCTTAATTTTTGTCAGTGGTGTCATCTATTTGCTTAAATTTATAATTTTACATGTGTACATTATGTATCTTTTCTACTTACAAACAAATACTCATATAATTACCTTTAGTATTGAAGAAATTATATTTATCTGCGAAGCTCATGAACATATTGTTGAATTAGACCCAAATATAAAATTATAAATTAGAAATATCTTGCGTGTGACAGAGGAGAAGAGGATTTATATCCAGGTCCTACTTGCACCACAGTTACGATCTTCAAGTCAACACTGAAATCCAAAGCATTGCAATTTTTTTGTTTATTATTTATCATAATCATTTACCAAAAGAAAATTGATAAAAATAAAAAATAATAATGTATAGTCTCTCTCAAAATAATTGCTGAAAAAATATATTTTTATATATATATATACATTATGTATGTTATATATAAAATTTATACAATTTGTTGAGTACCGAATATAAATAGTTTCTAGTGTGGGCTAAAGGTGAAAAAAGCCTAATTAAAAATGAGATTTTTACCTTCCTATATTACATATAAAATTTTATTACCCTCCCCAATCAAGTTTTAACCTAATTACATAGTCATATACAATTTATCAATTATATACATATTAGTTTTAAATGAGTATCCCTTTATATTATAAATTGAATAAGGAATCAGTTATTTCCCGTCTCTCTCTCTCTCTCTTCGTATCTTTCTCATATGTTCTCTCTCTCTCTCTCTATCTCTCATTCTCTGTTCTTTCCCCAATTTTTCTTCCTTTAATGTTCTCTACTTTTTATCCTTTCATGTTGTAAATACATGACATACAATATACTTACGAAATTGTATTAAACTTGTATTATAATTGTATATAAATTGTATTCAAGTTTTATTATGTTATAGTTATATATTTTTCCATTTGAATATTGTATGAAAGTTGAAAAATAATTGTATAATGTATGAATCGTTGTATGAAATTTTGTATTTACATTATAGATACTAGCTTTTTACATAAAGTTGTTGATATGTATCAAAATTATATTAAAAGAGAAAATTTTGATTGAAATTTCAGAGAGGAAAAAGAACATACTACATACATAATATATACAAATCTTTTACAAAATAGATCCAGAAGACATATTGTATAAATTTTGTATGAAAATTGTATTTAAATTGTATGATGGTGTAGTTGTGTTTAACTGGGTAAAATTAATGAGTGAAAGTTGTAGATAAGTTATAGATAAGTTGTATAAAATTTATTTCTAATTTATATGTTGTTGTAGATGTATCAAATTTGTACAAAATTTATTTTTAACTTGTATGTTGATGTTCCATACAAATTTAGCATCATCAAATTTATACTGATGTTACTTTTGGTGCTACATCGACAGAGATGGAGGCGTTGAACATTTTACTTAAATTTCGAGTTTGTCTTTGACCAATAATTTAAAATCTCTTTTAGAAGTTAAAGAGCAATTATACTTTTAAGAAAATTTGTACTAGATGTGTGAAATTAAATAAAGGGAATAGGAGAAGAGAGAAAAAAATAAATGGTATAACTAAAATCCCTAACTTAAGGTACTAATAATGGATAGTATACGGAGAGAAGTGGCGGAAAATAAGGAAAGATAAGAGGATAGAAAAAAGAAAAAGGATGTAACTTAATCTTCTAATTTAAAGCACTAGTGATAGATTGTATATAAATTATAAACAAACATTATTTAGGGCGACTAATAAGATTTCATATATTGTATAGGAAATAAAAAAAAACCTTTAAAATTTAAAAAATTTACCTCCTATAGCAAATGTTGATACCTTATTTATTATAAATAAATACCCTTTTAAAAAATTATCTACTATAGCTACGTTTTAATTTTTATAGCAAAATATCTATTTGTAGTCACTTCCTAACTTTAAGCCATAAATATATTGTGTATTATTTTTCTCTCTCCTTTTTTTTCCTCTTACAAAATTACGAAGTAAACTTCTCTCTCCAGGATCTCTCTCTCCAATTTCTCTCTGTCACAACGTCATTCTCTTCCCAATTCTCTATCAATGATTCTTCACTGATTCATCTCCATTATCTCTCTCAACATTTTAGCCAAGCTTGTGAAAATTATTGGCGGAGGACTTGAGAGACCATTATCGAGATCAAGCCCCATTGGCGATGCAGCGTTGGCATAGTTTATACCGCCGAAGCCATTTATTCCATCAGTAAGTCCAAATGCAGGATTTGCTACGAGGGAAGCCAATGATCCTTCCAAGGATGATAAAGGCCTCAAAAGTGCATATCTCAAATTTTCAAAGCATAAATGAGAGATTCACTATCTGGACGACTCAGTGGGTGCCGGTATCGGTGGCGACGCCCCACATAGAGACAGCATGGATATCAGTGGATTGGGGACCGAGTTTGGAGCTGGGGAACTTGAAGAGTCTGTTATCTTTTTTTCATTATATTTTAATATATTTCGCTGTATTCCATGTATTTCATTGTATTCACTAGCTTTTTTTTCATTGTATTTCAATGTATCTCGTTATATTCCATGTATTTTATTGTATTCCATGAATGTATTCATATCTTTTTTTTAATTAAAATAATTTATGTATTCAGATGTATATATGTATTCAAATGTATTTGCAGTATGTATTCATATTTTTTTGCACCATAAATGACCTGCTATACTTCATGTACTCAATGTATTTTTATGTATTTACCTGTATTCAATGTAATTATAAATTTATTTGTAAAGATACCACTAAAAAATATTTTAATAAAGATACCACTAAAAAAGAAAGGATATATTGCTCTGTTTTTGGGGTGTTTTTCGGTTGAGCATCTTTTCTATAACTGGAAATACAAATTTTGTGTGTTATAATTGAGTTTGTTGAAGTATATTAGGAGTCTATCGCATTAATTGATTCACTTAACGTTTTTAAATAGTTGAAACTTTTTTTTTGCAAATTTCGTTACTGTAATTACGAATACAGCTCGCGAATACAGTCAAATACGTTCTCTGCTTAGTTGGACTCCCTTGTTCTCCGCCAAATTTTGCTACTATATTCAAAAATACATCGAATACAGTCTATAATAACTGAAAATATAGTTATAAGAAGTAATTTAATAAATGGAAACTATAACAAACTAAGGCCTCATTTGTTTGCACTTAACGAGGGCCTGAATATGAATGAATCAGATCTTAGCCCATTACGTGTGTTTGATTTTTTATTTTAAAAAAGTCTGAGTAGGTCTGATTGGGTCTGATTCGGCCAGACCTTTAATCATTTGTTTTTTTTAAGATTAATACGTCTAAATCTGAATACACATCTGAATATCAAGATATGTATTAAGATTAAGACATCTGAATCTGAATACACATCTGAATATATTAAGATGTGTATTAAGATCTGAATAAAATTAAGACTGTTTGATTTTTAACATCTGAATGTATAAAATTTATCTTTATTTGAAAATTAATAAACATAAAATTCAAATGAAATACTAACTAATCTAATATTCTATCAATAAAATATATAGTTTTTAAAAATATGATAGTTGGTGGTGGTGATGGCTAACGGGTGATAGAGGCGGTGGTTGGTGGTAATTTTGGTTGATGATGGCGGTTCATGCTAGTAGCTAGTAGTGATTGGTAGTGGTGTCAATTATGATTGAAGATGGTGGTGGTGGGTGGTGATATTTAATAATGGTAGGTGGTGGTAGTAGTTGTGAGTGAGAAAGGTGGTGGGTGGGTGGTGGTAGGTTATAATGTGGTGATAGAGTGGTCAGTTGTGGTAGTTGAGGTAGATGAGTGTTGATTGTGGGTGAGAATGATATATGGTGGTCGGAGTGGCGGGAATAGTGGGTGGTGATGGTCGATAATGGTGGCGGCATGATTGAGGATGATGGTGGCGTGGTGGTGGTGGAGGTGGGAGTGGTGGTGGTGGTTGAATATGGTGGTGGTGGTAGTTGATAATGGTACACGGTGGCGGCAGATAATAATGAATATGTAATAGCATCTTAATACAGATCTATTAAGTGATTGTGAACTAAAAAAAACCAACACACTTAATTATTAAGATGTAAATGATCAACATAATGCAAACAAATGAGGCCTTAATTCCCGTTTCTCTCTCTTGACATCAGGCTATTTCTTCTAAACCCAAAACAAATTTCATCCTTAACACGTCTCTCTCTTCAAGGATCAAGTAGCCGCCGAATCTTTTTCTGGGTAAGATTTTGAAAATTATACTTGGAATTCTCCATCTTGTTTCCACTTTTCTAATGGTAAATTTCAGTTCCGAGTTCAGGGTTTAAAAAAACCCCTTTTAAAATACGATTGAGAGAAGGTTTTGCTCGCCTCTTATTTGTGTCTTGTTCTCACTTTTGGATATTCTATTTTGATTGAATTTCTGTAATTTTTCTTGATTTTGTTGACACCCCAATTCTCTAAATCGTAAATCTTAATTGGGACGTATTCTAAATTGTTAGCAATGTCGCTCTTTTGCAGATTCACATAGTCCCTTTTGAACGTTCTTTTGTTTTCTTCGAGAATTGCATATTAGTGACTGAAATTCAATTTCTCTAGTTGAAATATAAACCGTAATTGGTGTTTATGAAGCTCGTCCAAAATTAAGAAACTTTGCTATGGCTAGAACTCGGATAATGAAGTTCTGTGTTGTTGAAATAAGAGCCGCTATAGTTTCATATTTGGCTAGAATTCGGATGATGTATACATAAGTAAGATTTATATTTCAGTGCTTTCTGAATATTTATGTGCTATTGCTCTTGAATATGTTACATGTTCTATAATTGAACCATGCTTTCTTTTGTTTATTCAAGAATAGCTTTTTTACTTCCTCAATTTTTTTCCTATTTTGTGTTTAAGATCATACCATTTAATACGTCTTTGCAATCTTCAAACATATTATTTGCTTAGAAATATATAACTTATCTTCATGGGTGCCTCAAGTGTGAGGCTAGTAAAGCTTCGCTTTAGGCCCCAAAAATTTTGAGGCCCTAAAAAGTGTTGTAAAATACGTAATAATATTTTGACTTAGACAATTCTGAACTTTGTAGAAAAAAGTATAAAATCCGTGTAAAAAAGGTTTTAAAAAAAAACAAAGAATTTTTACTTTTTAACATAAGAAATACTCTAAACTTCGAATTAAACTACTCAAATCTTTGTATTAGCAAATAAAGTTTTTTACATCAAGATCCAAGATAATGCATTGCAAACATATGGCTAACATCTTACTAATTTGAATTAACACTTGAATTATATTATTACTAAATGAAGCCAAAAGACATGTATCTTGTATGAATACTTTACGTTCAAAATAATTTTTTGGTTACATTTCATTACTACAATTGTTGTTATTATATATAATTTTTATTTATAGTTCAAATAGTTTAACAATTGGATCTTACATAAAATATTAATTTATATCTTCTAGTATTTCAATTTATGTCAAATAATAACATTTTTTGTTCAAGTTAATATTTTCACTAATTGATGTAATATTTAATCACTTTTTTTTTTAATTGTATATGTTTTTATCTTGAAATATATATGATTGAAAAACAAACAATCTTAATCATTCAGTGTTCAGATCTGCATACCACATCTTTATATTCAGACGTCCATTTAGATTCAGACGTCTTAATCTTAAAAAAACAAACGAGGCCTAATAATGTTTCTGAAAATTTCTCTTTAGGGTTCGGTCTTAGGCCCAAATCAAAGTGTCGTCTCGATCCGACCCGTTACCGTGTATTAACCTCCACAGTCCGAATCGAGAACGTTCAACTCAACTCGGCTTGATTCATTTGCAGCACTGGCGAGACTGTAACCATTGCCGATCTTTCGAACCCTGAGCTCTTATTACAAAGAGGCATCCTTCTCAGTTATCGTCGTTACTTATGGAATCCTCGGAAAACACTGAAGAAGAAACGGTGGTTAATGTGAGTCTATCTCTCCTATACACGAATTGGTTTCGTATTACTTTTAACATAGTTATTAGCTCAGTTATTCCTTCCCGTTTTGTCTTCTTGTTGGTGGACTTCTTTAATGACTTGAATTCCCCACTCCAGATATCTACTTCTCAAGTTTCATCAATTAGGAACTTGAAAAGAGTTGGTTCTTTGATTGGCTTAATGGCATTTTCACATGATCTGTTTTAAGCTCCAATCTTTAATTCATTTGAAGCCCATTTCTGTGGTCCAACTAACTACTTTATGAATGTCGCTAATAATGCTTCGTTGATTATTCTTTTTAAATTAATCTGAAGGGTTTATTTCCTTATAACTTTGCGTATGTGCAAAGTATAGCTGGTCCTAAATCCTGATTAAGGAGAAGCATTAGTGTAGGTTGGGGCCAGGGTACAAAGTGACTTATATGAAATATTTACTTTTAAGTCTTTATTCCTTACTATTTTACTGTATTTGACTTATCTCAGAATTTTGCTTAGCAAGCTAATCTGTTTGGCTTTTGTTTTCAGAGGCCTCAGAAAATGGCAGGAACTGTAAATTGGGGCACTGCTACTGTAATTGGGGTATTTGCTGGCTTGTTGTATGGAGGTAGCAAGGAGGCTGCTGCTTCTGTTGTTAGTATCTCTTGTTGTTAGTATCTCTTCCCACTGTAACTATTAGATTGCACTTACTACTGATTTCCCGTAGTCGCATTTTGACATAGGAAGATAAATTGGAGAGAGGAAATGCTAATTGTGAAGCTTTGGACAGTAGTAAAATGTTACGTTTGTCTAAATAGTAAATGGGATTTCAAACTACTTGTTAAGGAGGTCAGATAAAATTTTGAGATAAGGAAAAAAAAAACTTTTTGCTTTCTTAAATCAGCCAGAACTTTATGGCCTTGTTAACCTTTTATTCGTATTATCTTCTACAAGACTACAATAGAGCCTGTATAATGTAGATGCCCTTTGAAGAAAATTTAATTTCCTGCCGCTTTTGTTCCCGAGGTCTGTAGGAAAGCTGCAACTAATAAATAGGATTTCCCTAGTCCTCCCTTCCTAAAAGGAGGAACGTGAAATTCTTTTCGTTCCTCTAGTGTTCATGAGTCTTTCTTCTCTTTTAACAGAGCAAGGATGCGGAGGTGATGTTAAAGCTTGGGAGCACACCAGATAAGCGTGAACAATATCGGCTCATGAGAGATGCTATGGAAAAAAGATTTATACGAGTCACTCGTGGCTCAATAGTTGGCGGAATACGGCTTGGAATGTTTACTGCAGCTTTCTATGGATTACAGAATCTGCTTGCTGAAAAGCGTGGGGTGCATGATGTTTATAATGTTGTTGGAGCTGGTTCTGCTACAGCTGCAACATTTGGTCTAATTAGTAAGTGGCAAATTTTGGGCATCAAACCTTTTTTAGATTATTTCCTGCCCCACTCACTCTTTATTTTTATGGTTCCAGTGCCAGGATCACTCCATTGGCGTGCGAGAAATGTGATGTTAGGTTCTGCTTTGGGTGCTACAGTTTGCTTCCCTCTTGGTAATGGAATGACCTGCTTATTAATTTTGATCTATTCAATTGCTCTTATTTACTCAAAATTCTTAACATGATAGTATTGTTGATGCTACTAAAACTTAAAACTTTGTAACTTCAGTTAATTATAGATGATTGAACTTATCATCTCTTCTTAGGCAGCCTGGTTTACATTTTGAAATTATGAGGATTTCATACATCTTATGTATTCCTTAAGCATGAAGAATCATGTGAAGTAGGGACCAGCTTTTGGGTGGCTATGTTGTTCCTATGTTAAATGAGAACTTGCCGATTTACTAAAACAAACTTGTTCTGTCAGGGTGGCTTCATTTGAAGCTTGTAGAGAAAGCCAATGAAGGGTCTACAAATGTCAATGAAGTGAAAGGTGGTGTAGGTGCTGCAATTGAGCGACTTGAAGAGCACTTGAACAAATAGTTTTGGTGATCTTAAATCCACAAGCACCGGAATTCTGATCTTATATTGACCCGTAAGATAGTGGTATTAGCAAAAGGGGTTAAAACTGGATGCAATATGGAAATAAAAGAGGTTTAGAGCAGAAACCCGTATACTTTCTTCCTGTCAGGAGCTGTAAAAGCTTGCTATCTTGGCCTTCATTTTTTCTTTTGGAGTGGAATCTTTTTTGTATTGCATTATAGGATTGTTTTGATTGTTGCACGCTTCATAAATACATGAAAAGAGTGTGGGTCGACCTTTTGATGTTACAAAAATAACCAAAACCAAGGAGAGGATGTAGTGCTTTGTCATGATCATCTCTGATCTCCCCCTTAACTTGCCGATATTATGACAGAAATTGTTAATTAATTGAGTAATTTTTTTGTTGAGGATTAAGGTATGTTTTGTTTTGGTCATTATTGTTGTAGCTCTAGTCCGAAGGACTTTTGTGTTTTCGTGTGTATGTAATAGAATCCTAGTAAGACAAGCAAATGACTTTGAAACTGTATATTACAATTTGTAACAGGTAGTCGTTAGTCTCTTAGTCTTACCAGTAATACTAGTATATTAGTTTTGTATTTCTCTTATTCCTGGTTGTTAGCATTACATGTTAGTGCCATTTACTCCTATTGCATTGTTACTGTTTGACCCTCAACTTTCACTGTTACTTGATCTATGGGTCTTTTCACAAGGTAGGGTAAGTCTACGTATACATTATTTCTCCTGGACCCCACTTGTAGGATTACATTAGATTACCAATTTGGTACACAGCTCAGTTTAGTTGTTTCACAATAACCACATGCTGATTCAAATTGCGAACTCTTTACATTCAAAAGCTGTTGGGCCACTCCCATTAAATTAAACACAATGACGCCCAAGAATACCAAAACTCCTTTTGAAAAAGCAGCACATTACACTGTAATGAAGTTACCTATCCAGTGAAGTAACTCAAAACTCCTTTTAAAAAATAATAAATACATTGCAAGGACTCAAAATACATTACATGATTATGAAGTTTTTTTTCCTGCGAGGTAACTCGTTCTTCTCAACCAAAACTTGGGCCAGTAATGACATTTTTTCCTATCATCTGTATGCCAAATTACCATAAAAATGATGCCACCTACTCTTCCTAAGGGACACCAGTTCGTGTTCACAATGGACACTAAACTGTTTTCTCTGTATATGTAGCTCTGAGCTGGTGGGCAAGGACGCACAAGACTTCCCGCGCCAAAATTGTTATCTCAATTGCTTGGGTGAGGGGCAGCACCATTCAGATTCAGTCCTGGTACACATTATGACTTCTCATTCCCTGCAGAATAATGGCATACCGGAATTCAGTTAGTTCACCAAGGAAAGAACTAACAAAGAGAACAAAAGAAATTAGTAATACAACTTACTCTCAACATCATCAGACAATGTATTTTGTGGTGCCGCCTTGACCATCCTTTTTGATGACTCAGCTGTACAAAAGTTTACCCAACTTAACAATAGCAAGCAGAATATACAGTGCTTACTAAAGCTACTAAATAAGTTCTGATAATCTTAGACGCTATAAACTAAAACCTAAACCCCAAGCTACAGATATACTTGAGCATGGACATGAATTTTTCTTTCGAGCATCAAAACTCATTAGGCCCCAAAGGGTATTGAATGGGAGGTAGTGGGTATTTGCT
The DNA here is from genome assembly GCA_005239495.1 of Nicotiana undulata. NCBI lineage: Eukaryota > Viridiplantae > Streptophyta > Magnoliopsida > Solanales > Solanaceae > Nicotiana > Nicotiana undulata. The sequence continues at coordinate 99,871 of ML265458.1, forward strand.
GAATTGGTCGAACTGTGGACAAGCTCGCTCAAACACCACCTTTATTAGGAGGAAAGATGAAAAGGTATGATTAGGCAACAGTACTAGTTTCTGGTGCTTCCACCAGCAAAAAAAATCCCTCCTTGCCTGGCCATCTCCACCCCATGCCCCGCCGCAAAGAAAAAAAGAGAATAGGATAACATTGTATTTTCTTTTGATAAATAGAGAAGAGATAAGAATTGGGAGATATATATTCAGTTACACAAGCCCATCAATAATAATATCCTTTATTTATGAACCAATAGGAAGTGTGCCCAGGGCATAATTGAAATTTGCATAATTTCGGCCTTCATCTGCCCATAAAAGTTTTACTTCTTCCAAACTTGAAATCAATATAGACAATACTATTATGTGCTATCTTAATCTTGATAAGCAATTTTCAAGAACTGTATCACTTATCAAACATCATCTAAAGACTTCCATCTATCTCTAATACAATTGCCTTACGTCTCAAAATGTGGATTATCACCTAAGGCACTGAGTCGCAAGGGTTGGGAAAGTTGATAAAGAACCCAAAATCTTCATTGATTACACTTTATTTCTATCTAGTAGTATAAAATCTTGTACTAAGTTATTTAATTAAATTTTGTACAGGCAACCATGGAAAGTGTCCTTGGGGCATATCATTGCTAAAGACTTACCTTTAAATTTCCTTTTCTTCTTTGCTCTCCTCCTTTTTCTCTCTGTTTGTGTCAACTCTGTTTCTTCTTTAACATCTCCTTTGCCACTAAATACTTCCTCGGGAGCCAGCATAGCTGCATCAGAGACCGCCACAGGTGCAATCTACCATAGAACAATAATATGAGAAAATATACTTTAACAATGATGAATATGCAAGTATGATAAGTTAACTCGAAAATAAGACTTATGCAGGTTAGCTCACCTCTTCCATTGCAAGTGCAGGGACATTCGCTTGTATAGACATATCTTCTATGACCTAACCAATTTGAGTCATGGAGAAGCAACATGAGACAAACCGTATACAGATTGGGAAAAAATCTAGCTGAATGTACATTGTTATAGTCATACCGGTTTCGGAGTGAAGTGGAAATGAGACAGAGCATCCAACTTCAAGCACAGTTTCTTAAACAGCATAGTGGCCTGTTTTAACATTCAAAATAAAGCATACTCAAAAAAGGTGCAATCGAGCATAGCAATTGAACCCCGATACATCTTTCCATTCCCTCCTCCACACGCTACCCCCTCAAAAGCTGTAAGAGAATTTTGCCCTTCCTTTGCATGCTGTAATTTGTTAAAAGTCTCAAAACCTATTTACAGCATTATCACTCTCTTATTTGTGCACAAAGAACCTAAGTTTACCCAACCATTGCACTTCATTAGATTGATCATCATATTCAAAGCAGCAATAATATATTCAGCTGAGGTTATCACTTTATCACTTTATAAAATAATGCATCAAGTAGTCAGGCAAGGTGCAGGCAGGCCTGTAAGATGAGGTTAATAAAAGGGAATGATAACCTCCCCTCCTGTTATAAAGAAGAGAACTGGATTATAGGTGAACGATCAAACACACCTCTTTTTTCTGCTCATCTGAGAAGGATAATGCTGTCGATACAAGACCAGTTTTCTGGACATATTCCTCCTGCAAAAGTACGTAATATATGAAACAAAGTGGCAAAATAAGATAACAGAAATTTTCCTTTGGGAAGTTCACAAATAAAGCATAAAGAGCACATATCCACAGCAGCAGTTGCTGCCAATAAGTATCAATCTCCTCGAGTAGCATGAACCCGAGAGCACTAACCTCATAAATTTCAGCAAGGCCCTTTTTGCTTTTATTGTCATCCTGCATGTTCATAAATAAAAAAGAAACATCAAATCATAGCATCATTAGTTACAACTATCCACTTGAAATTTATTAGTATAGAATCCACTTGATTGGACACACGTGTACAAATATACAAACAGTAATTACCAATTCTTTTGTTTCTCTCGGTGCTCTGGATGGCAAGCTAGGAGGCTTCTGAACGTCATCAAACCGGCCCTAGACATCACAAGATGGGGTCAGTTGTTTACTTAATTTCATGCACACTCGAATGTTGCACAGGGAAGAGAAGAAAAGACAGGCATAGAGCAATAGCAGAAGAACAAAGCACATCACTATGACTATTACGTCAGTAAGGAGTTTCTATAATTTAACTTTTACAAAAAAAAAAAAGAATAAAAAGGTGCAACCTGCTCTCCTAAACTTCTATTTAACAGGTCAGTTTCCCACAAGAAAAAATAAATTTGCTGCTTGCATTCTCAACACTCAAACTTAGTAAAACGTAGCAAATGCACCCTTTTGTTTAATTTGCTTAACATCGATGTTCAGCCTCGGAGTAATATTTCTAAACTTCTTAGCCCTTGCATTTAATTTGCTTAACATCTATCTTCAGATTCAGGGTAAATTAGTTCCAAAAACTTTTTTTTTCTTTTTCTCCATTTCCTTTATTTTCTTCTCTTTTTCTTCTTTCTTCCTTTTCCAATTTTAAATGCTCTTTTTATTCTCTGCCACATCCCAATCAGAGCTCAGTTCACAGATGTGAGACTGAATTTTGAAGGGAGGGGCGACTATAAGGTGAGAAAAGAGTGGGAAATTGTTGGAACTAACAAAACAGTTAATTTGCTAGTTTGTCCTCAACTTTAGCAAATATGCTGATCACAATTAATGAAAAAGAACATTGCTACTCTTTCAAAATTAATACGAAAACCACAAAACTTAGTGCAGCCAAAAACTATTTTTTGAGAAAAAAAATTAAATTTCAATATAGGAACCTCAGCTATATTACTAGAATTGACATATCCTCCCATGTCAAAATGTTTCAAGCTCGCCATGTCCTTTGACCGAGTTACCACTAAATTACACAATTCATACTAGATGAAGCTTTTGCTGCAGTCAAATTATTCAAAATTTTCTTTTTCTAGGAGAAAATCGGAGAAGGAAAAAATTAAACAAAACTTCCTTAGAGTCAACAAACTAGAAATGGATTCATGAAGTAAATGTCAAGATGTGAAAGAAAATGGAATATTTATACTCGTTTGACTTCTACTTCTCTTTTATTGGGATAAATTTATTGCTAACAATATCTTTTTATTAATGAGCTCTTTTATTCTTTAATGAAAAGATACTGTCGACAATAACTTCACCTCAGCGGTCCAAAGAAAAAAACGACTTAGATATATAGCAGTGTGGAGATAAAAGAAAAATATTCACCTCTACAATACGTTTCTGAATTAGTTCTTCAAGTGATGCAGTAACCTCTTCAGTAATTACAGGGGCAGGTCTCACATTGTGCTCAAAATCCAGATCAACTTCCAATGCACTATTCTTTGGTCTTCTTGCAGCAGTTACCTGCCAATAGAGATTGTTCAAACATACAGGACTGAAGATGCCATAAGCAGTACATATAGCTAATACATGTTAACGAAATAGTGATTAAGGGAACTAGAATGGAAGAGCGAAAAAATAGAAAGGAAAAGATCTATGAAGACTTCATAAAAAAAAAGGGAAAAGATTAGATTTATGAAGATCGTAATGTAGTGTCTACAAGAAAAGAATATTATGAAATTAACACGAGTATGGGTATAATCGAGTTTCAGTTTCATCTTGGGTCTGGGCTTGTGTATAAGTGAATGGGTTTTTCTTCCCAGAGCATTTTATTTAAAAAGGTAAGGAATTGTGAAAGAGAGATCTTACTTCTCCTTGCATAGTCCAGGCCTTCTCTTCCAAGTTTGCTTTCTCCATTTCCTCAATTGTAGATCGGAGTTTTACAAGCTCCTTTTCATGGGTAGAAAGGCTTTGCTTCTTCCATAACAGAAGAAGAATATATGTCAGACGGAGGAAACATGTTAGATATTGAAATGAGTTGAAGCTTATAGATCATTTACTCAGACATCTTCATAAACTTTACAACTGAAAGGACAAAGAGTACACTACCTGATTGTCATCATTATCATCACTCATGTCATCATCCATTCCCAGGCCATCTGATAGATCAGATGATTTGACATTTTTCTTCCGTCCAGTACCCTTTTTTGAACCGAAGAAGTCCTCATATCTGTGTATCATCGACAAAAAAAATGAGCAAATTAGAAGTGTGCCAATGTTGAGGTAACAGAGTTTAAAACCTTACTGACATGTATAATGTGATTGACATTCCGAATAGAGGGGTGAAAATAGTAAAAGAGAACTGTCACAGGACAAGTGCATGTGTGTCTTACTATTAAGCTAAGAACAGCAAATATGGAATGTGACTCTGCAAGGTCTGAGCCCATATTGGAGAATTAGTACTTGGAGATACTTAACTAACATTTTGAGACTTAGTTAAATGGTAGTGCCATCAATAACGGCTGTTTAGTACGAGCAGTGAAATATAGAGGGAGAAAGAAAACACAGGCTCCTCTACTATTTTATCAAACTGGAGAGCATCATCATCCAAAATCACTAATCTAAGGCTGGTAACTGTCATAATGACAAAGAATATAGATAACAGTCGCCCAGGGAGGCAAAATGAGCACCCTACATCCACAAGGCAAATATTGAAGGACTACATAAAGACTTTCAGTTAAGCTTTATAAGGAAGCTTAATCACATAGTCTTATCCAGTCCGCCTCAGTTTTCAGTTAAGCTTTATAAGGGAGCTTAATAACAGAGTCCTATCCAGTCCGCCTCCGCCTCAGTTTTAGGCAATATGGAAAATATCACTCAATCACCCTTCACACCCAACTCTACTCTGCCTATTTGACATCAAATATACTAACTAATGGGCAATAAGCACCTCAAGTCTAGAAATAACTAAAAGAGTTTAAGTGTCTTTTACTCTAATTGAGTACGGTGTATCGCTTTGCTATCTCCTTGAAATCATTGAGCTAAGGCCAAACTACAAAGAGCCAATTCGGCAAATTCTTCTCGAGCTTTGGCAGCTAAACTTCATGCTTTATTTATCATAGGACACTAAAAAGATAAATAAGAACACAAAGAAGGAGCACCTAGCACTTTCAGTTCCTCCATTTTCATCATCTTCATCCTCGAGGCCCATAAATCCAAGCTGCAAAAACAAGATAATGTTAAAAAAGAATGCTCTACCCAAGAAGCACAAATCTCCACTCACCAATCTGGTTAAAATCATGATAATTTAAGCATAATATCTGAACCACCAAATGGTTAAACATAATCAACCTCTATTTTCAGAAATCAGCAAATTCTCACCTCGTCCTCATCCTCGTCCTCTTCACCTTCTTCGTCATCCTCCACTTCGTCCTTGCTCCTTGTCCTCTTAGTCTTCTTCTTCAAGCCATACTCCCTCGCCTCATCAGCCTCCATATACTCTTCCAACTGGTTTACCTTGAAAAACTTATCTTCCAGTCCCCCTTTTGCCCCTCCATTCTCCGCCTCCCAGTCTTTGCTCTTCTCACCATCATCACCCTCCTCATCATCATCATCCTCTTCTTCTTCATCGTCATCATCAACATCATCCTCGTCATCAAAATCATCCATAGCTACATCCTTAAAGTCCTCAGTTCCTCCTTCTTCTACTGCCAATTTCTCTTTGTCCCTCTTCTTTTCTTCAACTAAATTGAAAAGCTTTGAAATTTCTTCAGGTTTCTTCTCAAACTGTCTGATTTGGCGACGGAGAGAGGAAAGTAAGGGCTCAGATTGGAGGTCAATTTGCTGCCATATTTGCTCAGCATCAAAACCATCCGTCAAGAGTTGAGCGAAAGGTGACTTCGGGGTGTAGGGTTTGAGAGAAGAGTATAGGTACTTGGAAGCTAATCGAGCTGCTTCAGAAAGGTCCGGTGATGCTGCGAGATAGAGAGGTGCGTCAGTGAATTTGAGCCGCCGGAGAGCCTTAACGCCGCCAGCATTTTGGCTGTCGTCCGCCGTGGTTGCCATGACCGTGTTCTTGTGAGGTTTATAGGGTTACCCAGCACTATGGAAAACTTCCATCGGTTAATATTAGACTGAATTGTCGTGCTTCATTTAATAAAATCAAAATAAAACAGTCGCAAAAAAACAGTTTTTCTATAGACAATTAATTAAATGTCAAATAATATTCTATTTAGAGTAATAAAACTCGCTATGCTGCTTAACGTAAAAAATAATGACAAAGCATAGACAAATACAATTGAGCATCTGATTCGAAAGTCGGTTAAGCTACCTTCTAATTATTTATGTTGAGAAATTGATGAGTATTGTTCTGATAATGACGATGATCCTTAGTTTTTGTAATTCTTTTATTATGTGTTTATTCTCTATTTTTTGTTAATATTTTTTCATAATTCCTGGCATATTCATGGACTGGCAAATCGAACTCTCAATTTGATCTTTTCCCAAATTCCGACTTAGCACGGTTCTTTTTCTCGACCAATTTGAATTTCATTTTATTTTTTATTTTAAGTGTTGAGGCTCTTGTAAGAAATCTGTGTGCAGGCAAGAGAAGTTGCATGTGAGCAAGGAGGAGTGCATGACAAACTCATGCTGGAAAAATTCGTCGACACCGTCAAGTATCTTGCAGACGTGGACGAGTTGCCCAAGGAGAAACGAATCCCCGCTCTCATTGAGGTCGGGGGGAAAATCACTAAAAAAGAGCCCTCGACCATTTGGTTTTATATCGATCAAAAAATGAAAAGGTGGGGCGGTGGGGGGCTATGCTGAATTCTTTTTCTTAGATAGAATGAATGGAAAAGGAGTGCTTGTGTTGTGGTTTTCATATAAGCAGCCCTTAACTACATATGCATCTGATCATATATGTATTATCTATTCCAACAAATAATACAAAAGGAGGTTTTTAGAATTTTCTTTTTTTATTTATAAATACAAAAAAGTAATAAATACAAAAAATAGAAATAATAAGGAAGAGTAGGATTTTTGCAGGGAATGATTGGTCCGTCAGAAATTCGAACGGTCTATTTTCATAACTTTTCACGATACGATGGCATTATAGTAACGAGAGCTTTTACTTTCCGGGCAATCACTAGCTACAATCGATGGAATTTTGATTGAAACTATTCATAAAAAAAGCCGCCTGAAGCTTTGAGTTTCATTCTTGCGAACGTACTCCCCAGGCGGGATACTTAACGCGTTAGCTACAATACTGCACGGGTCGATACGCACAGCGCTTAAAATTCATCGTTTACGTCTAGGGCTACTGGAGTATCTAATCTCATTCGCTCCCCTAACTTTCGCCACCTACACAACTCACTACATAGGTTTCAAATAGGGGTGGCAAATGGGCGGGTTGGGCTGAATTTGGACGGGTCAAGATGGGTTAGGTAAATAAATGGGTCATTGCCCAACCCAGCCCAAAGTGTACTTGGGCTAAGATGGGCTGGGTCAAGATGGGCTTAACAATGGGTCATAACCCAACCCGCCCAACTTGACCCATATTTTTGAACCATGCTCATCTTGCATTAAAAAATCTTTTTACCTTAAAATGGGTAAGTTAAAAAATATTTTGCGGGTGGGGGTAAAGGGTAGGGTGAGTGGGTAGTGAAGAAAAACAAAAAAATAGAAAATTCAAAATACAAAAAAAAGTATAAAATTTTTTTTGAGGGGGTTTGCGCGGGGGTGTGGGGTGGGTGGTGCACAAAAATAAAAAATAAAATAAAAAAAGCAGAAAATAAAAAGTACAAAAAATTAATTTTTTTTTGGGGTGGGGGGTGGGTTTGGGGTGGGTGGTCCAGAAAAATTTAAAAAACAGAAAATTAAAAATACAAAAAAAAGTAAAAAAAAAAATTTGAGGGGGTTTGCGCACTGTGCGGTGGGGGTGGGGGTGGGATTAGGGGGTATGGTGGGTGAGTGGGAGGTGCAGAAAAAAAGAAAAAAAACGAAAATATAAAAAAATTATAAAATTGGGGCAACTAAGTAAATTTCTAGATAAGTTGGGTTCAGATCCTTTTGTTTTGGGTGAGTTTCATGGGTTGTATTTGGGCTGCTAAATGGGTTAGAATGGGTCATAAAAAATAAAGGGTTAACTTGGGCTCAGCCCAAATTGACCCATGAGCTATAATATTTTCAGCCCAACCCATTAATCTCTGGGCGGGTTGGGTAGGTTAGATGGGTTTGGACTCAAATTGCCACCCCTAGTTTCAAAAATACAGGATAATATGATTCATATCCCTCGATATAAAGAAGTTCTTCTTTTTGTTTTGTCAATCTTCTAATGATGGCCTTGTTTAATGTTTTCTGTTGTTAACTAACAGTTCCCATATTTTCCGAGCTAGGCACGTGTGCTCATATTTTGTGCAAAGTGCGGCTGAAATGAATACAAAGACTGTAGTAACCTTGTAAAAGCAGACAACATGTTCCCATGGAAGAATATTTTAGGGAATAAACGGAAATACCATGGTCTTTAAGTCAATTCACATCGACCGAAAGCTCCTATTCTCCCTTATTAATAGTACTCCTCCGGTTCAAAATAAGTGATTTTTTAGCGGTCCAAAATAAGTGATTTCTTCAGATTTCAAGAATAAATTAATTTTTTTTCCTCCTACATTACCCTTGGAGTAAATATTGTTGGAGTATGTGTTAGGAGTATTTATGTGGGATAGTAAAGGTTAATATGGTCAATTTTATTGCTAATTAATGCTAAAAGATAAAAATTTTAATCTGTATGAAAACATGCAAAAAATCATTTATTTTGAACCAGAATGAGTAGTAAAGTAAAGTAATGCATACATTGACGATAGAGAGAATAAGAGCTTGAATACTCGCTACACCCTAAGAAGAGTATTAATTGATATATGGCTGTAAAGAACCACTCAAAACGACCAATTTAAAGCAATTTAAATGCAGTATAAGGCAAGTATAAGACGAGTATATAAATAAGAGAGAAGGGAGCTATATATATGGGTCAAAATTTGACTAAGGAAATTCAGCACGAAGAGGTAATTGTCGAAAGTAATTTGGCCGAAGTCGATCAGTAATTAACGGATATTGCCGAGCAGTCAATTACAATCGAGATCGAGTGTCACAAGCAACAACAAAGACTAGTTTTTTATTGGGATCTTTAGAGAGATTGGATATTCTTTGTACTTGTACTTTTAGAGTTCTTTAGGAGTAGGTCCCATGTAAATAGAAATTGAGATAAGGTAAAAGATATGTAATATTATCTCTGATACGAACTCTCTTGAAAAGCAAATTCTCTAGATAAATACAAAGATCAACTTTCTAAAGAGATTCATCTTTTTGAATTATTCTGTATCATTCCTACGGATTCGAGATAGTCTTCGATATTCTCATAGTTGCTTGTCATTCATCATTGTCAGAAAGTAGAATCATACGCCTAATTCAATATTGGGTGAATCATTCTCTTTATTTACATTTAATGTCATTTATTATTATTTAATGCTTGATATTTTCATCGCATTATTGAACCCGAAACATTAAATACACGTTACATTAAATCTGTCTCAAAACAGTTCTACTTCACCCACGTAAGTTTATTATATATATGAGTTATTATCTTTAACTAGTCTTAACCTCTCAAATATTAAATTAATTAGTTTAACCAAAGATTCATATTTTTTTTTGGTCAAAACACTGCAGAAGCCATAAAACACATACACCAAAATACAAAGAGATAAAAAGAAATTTAGAAACATGCAACAACAACATCTCAACATGATAAACTCTATTCAGTTTTTAACCTAACTAGACTAGATTGAAGAGTAAGTATAAGAGGGAGAAGGTAAAGTGGGCAGAGGAGGATTAAGAATTCAAAGTTTATGGGTTTAATTTTAAGGTTTTTAGTATTGAACCCATTATATTTTTAAAACTATGAATTCAGATTTACTATTTGTTCTAATTTTAGTGAATTTTTACACATAAATTTATATTACGCGTAAAAAATTAAGAATTCAATTGAACCGGACTCTTTCACCTTGCATCCGCCCCTGAAAGTGGGAAGACAAGCAGATAACACACCAACACATACATGGCTGTGAGCTTTAAATTGGGATCTTTACGCAAAGTGCCGTTTATATTTATTATCTATATATTTTTTTACTATATAGTTTATACATTGATTATATATAATTATACACATATAATACGTAAATTTTACATATATTATACATTTTACGATTTTTTTTGTTTAAGCGGTTGGATGAACGACTATTTGGGTTAGTTCTTCTTTTAAATTTCCTAATTTATATTACAAGTATATTTATGATTAGTCAATTTGCTACTTCGATCATATGTAATATAGCCTTTTTTTTCTTTTCATTGTCGCATATATAACTTACTTAAGCTGTTTGTCACTAACATGATATATTTGCGCTTTGAGGAACTAAAGCCTACATACCATATTAGGCATATCAATTGCGAATAAATTTCTAACCTAAAAACACTGTTAATAATTAAATTAGACTTAATTAAAAAAGATTAACGCCTCAACCTTAGACCAATCGTTAATTAACATTTTAGTTCATCTCAATAGATACGGATCATCAATACTTCCTATGTGGTTTGGGAGTGTTGGTGTTATATGGATCTATAACGGTGATCCTATTCAGATAAAATAACAAAAGAAAAAAAATAAGGCACTAATATAACCCAAATAATAGAAGACAAATGTACGCAATACTCCTATGACAAGTGACCAATTTATTTTTTTAATTTAGTAAAAAATAAGTATTTATTTATATAATTAAGAAAAAAATTAATTTAATTTTTTAAAATATTCCTAAAATATTTTTTACACCTCATATTAAATTATGTTTTAACATTTAATTAAGAATATTTTAGTCACGCTAACTATTTTTATCTAGAATTTAGTATTTTCTTAATGGGTGTGTTTAAGGCAAAATTGGCCACTTATTATGTACCGGACGAAGTATCACTTTGAAGTACAAATCGACGCCCCAGAAAAAAAAATGTCAATCAGTTTTTTGGCTCTTTACAAATTTAATTTTAATTTTATGATCCTATCTCTTATTTTATACATAAAAGATTTACTGTTACACTGTCACAAAACATATACTCCCTCCGGTTCACAACAAGTGACCAGTTTTCTCTTTTATTTTGGTTCAAAATAAGTGTCCAGTTGTGTAATCAAGAAAGAATTCAATTTGTTTTTATAAAATAACCCCTATGTACACATCCTTAAAAGGTTTTCTTACTCCTCACATTAAATGTTTAATTAGGGGTAGTTTAGTCATAATAGATATTTTTATATAGAATTTAGTATTTTCTTAATGGGCGTGCTAAAAGCAAATTTGTCACTTATTATGCACCCGAGTGAGTAAAACATTTTAAAAGGTCCTATTCTTAAATTCAAAATTATAAAAAAAAAAAAAAAAAAAAATTAGAAGCAAATTCAGACAAGTCCAACTATAGGGGCGCAGACTAAAATAGGCTGGCACAACCCCCTTCAACATATATAAGTAGAGAATTGGTTAAGAGAGAGAGAGATCCAAAGAAAATCAAAGTCAACAATGGGGTTATTCTCCTATACTGTAGCCGGTGGCGGATTCATACTAATCGGCGCTTGGGAATCTTTAATCTCCTCCTCCGCTGCCCTGAAAAATTCATCACCTTCTTCAACTTCCCAATCGTTGACAGAGAAGCAAGCCCAAGATTCTGTTTTTTCTTCATTAATAACCTTTGTATCAATCTTAATCCTCTCATTTCTCTTCATTCTCAACTCCCTTTTATCCCTTTTCGATGCACTTAACTCTAAAGATCAAATTGGTTCAGTGCTTCAATTGCAGGTATTTGCAATTTCTCTTCTTTTCTTGCTCTATTCTGTTTTAGGCCTAATGACCCACTTAAAAAAATCTTATCTTTTACCTTCCAAGATCCTCAATTTGCTTTGCCTTTTCGCTTTTGCTGAGGAATTTTTACTTTTTTACCTTCAAAGAAAAGACCCAAGTGGAGTTGAGAATCGTTACTATGATCTCTTGCTTGTGCCGATTACAATTTGTGCATTTTGCTCAATTCTTGAATTAAAAAATCCCAAATTGCAATATGCTAAATTGGGACGTGGGGTTGGGTTAATCTTGCAAGGAATGTGGATTCTTCAAATGGGGTTTTCTTTTTTCTCTGATTTGATTGCTCAAGGTTGCTCTTTGCATGAAAAGAGTAGAGGTAATTATACTGTTAAATGTAAAGGTCATCCCGAGTACCATCGTGGTCGAGCTATTGCTACCCTTCAGTTCAATTGTCACCTTGCTCTCCTTGTGACTGTTATTGCTTTTGTGTACTCAATTGTGTGTAAAAAGAATGGTATTGGCCGTGAACATATGCGGTATAGACCTATTGGAGCTGAGATGCAACACTTGGATATGGATAGTCAAGGTCATTTTACGTTGGACTCCGATGAAGATGACGATGAGAATGGGATAAAAGAAGAGAGGAATGTGGAAATGCAAAAGGCTATTGTGACAGTTCCTGAATCCGGAACTAATGGCTATCATACACATCCTTGAGGTAATCCATGGTTAGATTTTTTTGTTACTAGGTATAAGGATCCTGAGCCGAGGGTCTATTGGAAACAACCTCTCTACCTGCATTAGATAGGGTAAGGTCTGCGTACAGACTAGCCTCCCCAGACCCCACATGTTGGGATCAAACTAGGGTTGTTGTTGTTGTTGTAGGTATAAGGATCTATTCTTTGCAAAGGTAGTTATGCTTTAGACATTGGGATTCTCTTTGTAAAAAGGAGTTGAGAAAAAAAGGATCTATTCTTTTTCTGTTTGATGATTCTAGTTCAAATTATTGTATTGTGTTAGAAATTCTTTAGACTAATTTAAATATATTCTTGTTTGTTTTGTGTTGTGTACGGAAGACTTGCTCTTTGATACTAATGATGAATCAAATTTTCTTATCAATACGAGCTTTACTATATTTTCAGTTTGTAGTTCGTTCTCTATGTTTGAATTTTTAAATTGTAAATGAAGTGTAAAACTTTAGAGTTGAGGCTGTTGAGCTTCAACTTTTTCTAGACACTAGACATTGCACATATAAGTGAAGTTCTTAGAACTAATGCACTTCCTGTGAGCGTCTCTAATTCACCATGCTGTAGATAAGCAAGGAGAATATGGTTTAATAGACATAATATATCCATTCTATCTGGTGTTTCTAACAATTATGTAAAAAGATGGACACAATGCTTAAAATGTATGGACGAACTTAGATGTCTATTATTTAAAACATGGCCTCAATACAAGTTAACGCTTGCGTTAATGCTTTTAATCTTTCCTGAGCCGAGGGTCTAGTGAAAACAGTCTCTCTACCTTCTTAAAGGTAGGGGTAAGGTCTACGTACGCACTACCCTCCCCAAACCCCACTTGTGGGACTACACTGGTTATGTTTTGTTGTTGTTGTTGTTGCTTGTGTTAATGTTTTCCCTTGAACATCCTCTCTACGTGTTTTCCTAAAACTGCTTTTGAGATATTTGAGCACATACCAGTTCTGGAAGAGGCTGGAAAAATGAGATCAAGTAATAGTGATGTTTTGGCTTATATTTATAAAAAGAAATAAGATAGTGATGCTTGGGTTCCACTGTGTCTGCTACATGAATATAGTGTGATTATATTTTGATAAAGATCTTTGACTGCTAGTTTGAATGCCATACTTTCCGATCTGGAAATATCTATATTGTGCTGATAAAACTATTCGAGTTATGCATTCTTTAGCCTAACATTTGTAACAGAGGTTTTGATTAGGCAGCTCTACTGGCTCGTAGTTAACCAGCACAAAATGGTCTATGCTATACCAATTAGATTTGGGTAAAAGACAGCATTAAGCATGAGTCGTAACACCATTCTCTGATTTACATGAATTGGTTGTGATTTGGACTACTTTATTGTATTTGGATAAACTATTGCCTTAATCCAGTTGAACTTATTATTTTTGCCATATTCATGGGTAGACATACTTCTGTAACGTTTTTCCTTAAAAAGTAGTATATCTGATGATCATTGAGTAAAAGAAAGACCGATTAGATGATGTTAGTCCTTTGCAGCTGGACATGATAAAAAGAGTGGAATTGCAGAGTTGTACTTTTCAGTCAGCTGTTTCACTTCTTCATCTCTCATCCAATTAGATGATGAGCTGTTTCAGTCAGCTGTTTCACTTCTTCATCTCTCATCCAATTAGATGATGAGCTGACCACCTAAGAGAACTTGATTATTCTAAAACATTGCCTAAATCCTGTTGACTTTCAAGAGTGTTCGGTGAGGCTATCTTATTCTGTGGATGTGGTCATGTGGATTCATAGACAAGGTTTAAACTGCATTAATCTACCAAAGTGAATCCATCTCTGGTTTATATTGAAAGGTTTTTACATGGTTGCTACTCTCTTATTTGCATTTTGTAAGTAAGGGGGGATGACTTACTAACTTTGGTGCGTAGAAACTATGTTAGGGAGTACTATTACTATTGGCACATCGCCAATCCTCATGTTGTCTCTCTCTCTCTCTCTGTGATAAAGATGGCGTCAAGGCCAGCTTTTGCACCTGGACCATTATATCGAATACGTGTTTCCTCCCACCATGATAGATACCGGGTAATTCTGCTCAAAACTTAGGTAGGTAAGAAGAAACCACCTAGCATTTTCTGTTTGGATGTGAAACTTGACTTTCCATTATTTTCATCTGCTTCATTGACTACTAGGTCACACCCTTAGGGTGCCATGTTTTGCGATCAATTATTTTGAATGATGGTTGTTTCATGGCAACTGGTATCCTTTTTGTTCTGAATCACCTCTATTACACTTCAGTGATGGCTATACTGCATTCCACTTCCACTGCATTTGTACTTTTCATCCAACATATACATACTCTGGCACTAATAGATAAAACAAACCTTCTGTAGTCTGTTCAAATTTCACATACTTATTCATGTGCTTAGTTTCCTAGTGCATATACTCGAGTTAAGGTTAGTAAAGAACTAGAAATTAGTCCTTTCATAAACGATCTCAGCAAAATGAATACATTATGGCTGAATATACTAGCAAAAATATTGGTTTCATCATCTCCTGAACTTTGAAATGCTGGTCATCCATGAATACAAATGACCAGCAACGAACATAGAAAATGTTGATAAACCTGTAATACCTCGTATCGATCTTTGTTTAATTCCACTAATACAATTCTTTAGGCAATTGATCCTTCTAAAATAGTGTCAACATTTGCCGTAATGGCGAACAGAAATTTCACGAATAAATTATTGAATATACTTAGGTTAAACCAAAAGAAATTGTTCTGATGAACGATGAATACTTTCTTAACGTCAAAAGTAGTAACAGAATTTTATGTCTCAATTTTGGCTAGTTGGTCAAATCTGGGCTAGATTGTGTGAAAGTGGTCATGATTTAAAATTTAGTCTGTGTCAAATTGGCATTGGCCGTTGGATCAATTTAGGCCTAATGTTTTATAATAAAAGAATTTTCCGAAACCACTATTGTTTAGTGGCTATTAACTTTCTATAGCTACCATATACATTTGTTGTTATGGTAGTGTTGGCCGTTGGATCAGTTGTTACGGTAGTGTATTCGCGCTGCTGTATTCATGAATACAACAACAAAAAGCGCCTAAAAATCAGGATAGTCCAGTTGTACGCGCATGTATTCAAATGTATTCGCGCCATGTATTCATGAAATAGCAAAAAACGCCTAAAATCAGGACAGTCCAGCTGTACGCACATATATTCACGTGTATTCGTAAATATAGCAATAAAAGCACCTAAAATCAGGGCAGTCCAGCTATACGCGCATGTATTCGCGCCATATATAGTCATGAATACACCAATAAAATACGCCTAAAATCAGGGCAATCCATCTATGTGCGCATGTATTCGTGCCATGTATTCATGAATACAAGAACGACAATCTCCTCAAAAAATGTATATATTTTTTTTTGGTAAGTAACTTTTTTCATTAATCACCAAAATTCATTACAAACCAGCAAAGTCATCTCAACTTGATTAATCTTTACAAATAACTATCTCTCTACCTATACTACTTCATTATATCAAGGATTACTCAAGCTTGACTGATTTCTGGTTCTTCAAAATATTAACTGTTGCATTTTCCTTCTCACTTCTCCTTTAGCTCGTACGTTGCAAACACATGCTACTTCCTTTGCTAGCTGCTCCACATTTCTCTTTTTTTGTTTAAAAAATTCTACCATTTCTCTCTTTCCATATCACATGAATATATTCAGCAAACATCATCTTCAGTATTCTTGCCTCTTGCGATCTGCCTTTTGCTTTCTGCATCACCCAGCTTCTCATTTGCACCCCTGCACTACTGTGATTGTTTGAACAACCAATCCATTGCAGTAGTCTTCTCCAAACACAGATGGAATACCTACATTCATAGAATAGATGTAGATGCGATTCTTCTTCTTCTTCTTCTTCTTCACACAGACTACACCTTTGATTCACTTGTATACCCCAGTTGGTCAATCTATCTGTTGTCATTAATCTTTCATGACATTGAATCCACATAGTAAATACTGCTTTAGGTCGAGCATCATTCTGAAACATCAGCATCTTCCATGTGACCTTGTCGTGTTCCCCCAGTAGGCTAGCATACACCTGTTTGGTGATGCTCTTACTTGCCTTAACATCTGGACATTGCTTCAACACCTCTCTAGCTTCCAAAATCTTCCTAACCATCCAACTAGCCTGCTGTGGCACTTTCATTTCATTGATATGAGTGAATCCATTTTATCCTTTTTCATTGCTAGATCCCAATATACATTAGTAATCGCAGCTTTGTTCCATATTTTGAAATTCACCAGATTATATCCCCCGGCAACTTTTGGGAGGCACATTTTCTCCCAAGCAATTAAAGTCCTCCTTGTAATTGTATAGACCCAGACCAGATATAACTCCTACAATATGATTCAATTAGCTTCATTATTTTGGATGGTAATACAAATATTAGGGACCAGTAAGATTGGATTCCAAAAGCAACCGTCTGCACTAGTTGTATCCTCCCAGCATAAGATAGCTTCTTAGCTGTCCAAGATGAAATTCTTGCTACAATTTTATCCACCAGGGGTTGCCACTGTACTGCTGAAAGTTTCTTTGTGTCCAATGGAATACCAAGATACTTGAAAGGTAATTCACCTATTGTATACCCTGTACTCCTCAGAATGCTTTGTCTTACACTCTGCTCCACCCCTCTAAAGTAGACTGCACTCTTGTTGAGGTTAGCCTGTAAACCTGAAGCTGCAGAAAATTTCTGGAAGCATTCTTGCAATTGCATCATTGACTTGTAATCCCCCCTTGCAAATTTTAACAAATCATCTGCAAAGCTTAAATGTGTTATCCCCATCTTCCCAAATCTTGGATGGAATCTATACTCCTTCTTGTTTTTTAACTCTTTTAGTAGCCTGCTTAGATACTCCATTGCCACAGCAAATAAAAAAGGAGATATAAGATTCCCTTGCCTTAATCCTTTAGCTGCTTCAAATGGCTTTGTCAATTCCCCATTTATCATTATTGAGTAACTCACTGTTGAGGAGCATGCCTTCACCCATTTGATGAATTTTGTTGGAAAGCATAAATGTTCAAGCAACTGCTCCATGTAAATCCACTCCACTGAGTCATATGCTTTCATCATATCCACCTTCACCATACATCTTGGTGATATATGCTTCCTATTATAGCTCTTGACTAACTCATGTGCCAAGATGATGTTGTCTGCTATCTTTCTGCCTGGTATGAATCATGCTTGAGCTTCAGAAATAATGCTAGGCATTATACTCTGCATTCTTCCTGCAATCACCTTGGAAATGATCTTATATAATACAGAACAACATGATATAGGCCTGAAATCTTTCACTGTAACTGGATTGGGACACTTAGGCAGCAGTGTAATAGTGGTGCAGTTGATTGCTGGATATATCTCTCCTGTTTGAAAAAACTCACTTACTGCAGTAGTCACATCTTCTTTAATTATTGGCCAAGCTTTCTTGAAGAATTCTGCATTGTATCCATCTATGCCTGGAGCCTTATCACAAAAAAAAAAAACATTTTCATATATTCAGTTATCTAAGAGAGAGAAAAAACATAAATAACGTATTTCATGCCTCAATGACAATATATATCATAAATACTCATTTTTTACTATAAAATATAAAAAGTAGTAATAGAAAATAATATTTTAAAATAATTTTAATTTATAGAAATAAGTGTACACCTTAGCTATAGGAGTAAAATTTCCTTTTATAATCTGACCCATTCTATTCAAACCATTTTCATATTTGCTTGTTTGTATTTTAGTATTCTTACCAAATCAAACCAAAAATAGCTCTGTTTTTATTAGAGGGAGCAGTAAACAAAGTTCTTTTTTTTAAGTGACCAAGTATTTTGGTTATTGATTAGTTTGGACTGTGCCCCCATATGAGTTGCACCCTCGAGCACGAAGTCTAAGAAAAATAAATACTTCTAAAATTTGTGGTCCTAAACAAGTTAAAAGGAACTTAGAGTATTTGTGTGATTATAAAAGTTTTCATTGAGAGTAGAATTGTAAGTTTAAGCTAAATTATTTTTATTATTTATAAAGAGGTCATTTTTTTGACACGTACCAAAATGTGAATAGGTTCACATAAACTGAAACGAGGGAGTATGACTGTATGAGTTATGACAGATAGTCCTTTCAGAAGGAAAAAAAAGTGTCACAGTCATAAGAACCCAAAAGTTATCTTAATTTATCTACAATCTTTGATGAATTTACAGTAAGTGCACAACCTTCGATTTCTCCTAGAAATGAATGTCATTATGTCACTCACATCACAAAATACATCATTCGACAATAACGAACTATCTATCAACTTAAAGTCACTACCAACACTCTAATCAACTATAGTCCTGCTTCTGTAAAATCGACAGAAAACCATGAACAATAAAAAACTCACTGCACTCGACAATGCCAGAAACCAATAATAGTTGTCAAAACGGGCTTTTCTCATATCATCAGCGAACCAATTCTGCTTTGCTCCTCTTGTGCTCGTCAAATTTTCGATCACGGATATAAGGAATGAGCTGAAAAAACTACCACACCCAAAAACACTAGTATATAGGGCAATGCCTAATGTTCTCATATTTATAGGAACTTCAGAATAAAAGAACTCTTGCATTCCAACAACTGTAAATATGTCTGAAATTCCCAACAGAATGTATTGAGGTAGCAACCAAAATATGCTCATTGGCACAGTTTCTGAAGAAGTTACCAAATTTCTGCTGATATCGAGTCTTTTTCTTTCAGTAACAGCTGCAATTATCATTGCTATTACTGAAAGGAACATACCTATTCCCATTCTCTGCATCACAGTGATACCCTTCTCGTTTCGTGTGAAAACACGAATGAAGGGAATGAAGAACGTGTCGTACAGTGGCATCAGCAGAATTATAGATATGGTGATTGAACTCTGAAGTGCAGCTGGTGGAATTCGGAAATTGTTTCCTATGTTTCTCTTCATTGTCACACCTTGTTTAGTAAAGAATGTTGCAGGCTGTTGAAAAATCACTGCAAACATCAGAAGTAGAGTCCACACTGGTAGTAGAGGCAGTACTACTTTCAAAATTTTAACTAAATTGATCCCATTCTCCGATTTTTTGTCCGCGCTATCTTTGCTCCCTGAATCTTGTTGGCAAAGTGGTCTATCTTCAAGTCTATGAACAAAAATCAGCCATAATGAACGTCACTCGAGGCGGCGGAGCCAGAATTTTCGTTAAAGGTGTCGAAATATATAAAAGTAAACATACCAAGAGATTAAGGGGAGTCTATACATAGTATATATACATATAACTTTTTATACCTACCTACACAGTATATTTTTATACCTACATCCGCCACTGGTCACTCAACCAAGAAATTTATATATTTTGTATTATCAGTGCGTAGAATTTTAAACTCGCGAACAAAATATTTAAAGAAATACTTACTCGATCTCAACGACATTTGACTTGTTAGTATATGTTGGAACAGCAATCTCACCACAGGTCAATCTTGAGGTAGCTGCTTTAATAGCTCTTACTATATGATCTCCCAATGACTTGATATGAATAATTTCTCCATCTTTGTGTGTATAAAATCGGTTGCCAAATCTGAAGACTATAACTGATATTGCCATCGCAATTGAAGGAATGGCGAAACCTAAGCCCCATCCTAATGTGTCCTGTATATAAGACATGATTGATACGCCGAGCAGGCTGCCACAACATATACCAAAATACCACCATTGGAAGAATGAACTTTTCTTCTTGGAGCTTTGATCATTTTTACTACTCGGTAATTCTTCATCATCGTCAAATTGGTCTGCTCCGAAAGCTTGCAAGGACGGGTTGTAACCGGCTTGGCCGAGTGAAATTAAATTCAGTGACCAAGATAAGGATGAACAGAAGCCAGATTTGTCAGCTGAATTAGTCCATGGCCATTGTAGTGCCAATGATGTCAAAGCTAAAAGACCCTGATTGTTTAATTGTCAAAGAGAGTTATTGTTAATATCTCCATTTAGATGTCACTATAATATAATATAATATTAAGATTATGTTGTGTTACACACTTTTGGTGAGCACCCTCCACTTCTAACCAAGAGGTTATGAGTTCGAGTCACCCCAAGAGCAAGGTGATGGGCAGTTTTTAGAGGGAGGGAGCCGAGGGTCTATCGGAAACAGCCTCTTTACCCTGGGTAAGGGTAAGGTCTGCATACACACTACCTTCCCAAACCCCATTAGTGAGATTATACTAGGTTGTTGTTGTTGTTGTTGATGTCCCATTTATTTTGCTGTCTCTCACGTTGCTGATATTATTTTTCGGGTTTTGTTGTCACAAAGCTATTTTCTCTGAACCGAGGGTCTCCCGGAAACAGCCTCTCTATCTCCTCTGGGGTGGGGGTAAGGTCTGCGTACACTCTACCCTCCCCAGACCCCACTAATGGTAATTTACGGGGTTGTTGTTGTTGTATAATATAATATAGAACTAATCTGCTGGTCATATGCAGTCAGGAAACTGCAACTTTTGTACTACATCTGTTAATGTTAAATGTCTTTCATTAACCGCCAGCAATACTAAATTGTAAATATTCAAGAATAATCAAGTGCTGAGGTTCAACGTACGAAAGTTTTTAAATTTTACGCCTTGTTTAGAGCACAAAACAAACTGTTTATAACAGTAATTATTCTCCGAAAAATGAAAAATGAGAAGTGGCAAATCTTTATGCATTATGCACTGAGCAGACATAATAAATGCGCTGATACAATAAGTCACAGCTGAAGCAGCAATAATATACGTAAATGAGTTAGACAAAAACAAACTTAAAACTGTATACATACTTTAAAAAAAGCTTTGTTAAAGATACATTTATTAGGTGCAAGATTTAGGTTATAATGCAACGTTATTGCGCTCTAAAGATGAAAAAATATGGGTGATGACTCAGGCTCCACGTCCACGGTCCACCGTGGCTTTTGCTAATGATCTACATGTAGATAATCCACTAATTCAACACTAGTACACCCAAATACGCAATAAAACCACCATAATTTTTTTCCCTCAATAGTGCAAAAAATAATCTTTTCAAAGGTAAAAAATAAATAAATTCAGACTGAGATAAAAAATACTACGCCTACTTTGATTGACATAGACAATAGCTATCCCGATAAAGGGCGTTCATAAGTGGAAAAAAATTCGGGCGTTTAATTTCAATATATGTTATATATTTTTAAAACTTAATATTTTAAATATATACAAAATGTAATTTTTCGACAGGGTCTAATAACAATGTAGCTTCGCCCTGGTATGAGTAAGTTTTCAATGATGATTGTGGTGTAGAAAGGTAAAGAAAGGAAATTAGTAGTTACCGCAACATAAAAAGAGGAAGAAGCCAGTACAGTGGTGTAACGGTCCAAATAAGAATCAGCTAATGGAGCAACAAGGAGTGGGAGCATAGACGTAATACCACACCAATTGTTAACCTTCTTTGCCGCCGCTGAATTGCTCATTTTTGCCACATCTGTTAGATATGTTACTAAGTTTGACGCCACCCCTTTAAATGCAAACCTCTCCATTCCCGCTATCACTGCCCAATTACAAAACACGTCCATGTAAATACGCAACAATGAAACACAAGTCTATATATGGCGAGAATTACAAAGCAAAAAAGCATGTCACTGCACTAAGCTCCCGCTATATGCAGAGTTCGAGAAAAAACCGAATCATAAGGGTCTACTGTGGCTATTTTCACAGCTCGACCGTGACATTCTGGTCACATGACAGAAACTTTACTAGAATTACAAAGTAAGGAGACTAGGAACAAACTGAAGAAAATTACCTATGAGGAGAATACATGGTTTGTTGAGACTTGATCGACTTTGTCCGCCAGCCATGAGTTGATTTAGAACGAATGAATCTTATAAGTTGAAAAAAGAGAGGAGGGATTGAAGAGGAGAGTGAGGTTAATAATATGTTATTGTTGCTTTCATCGATCAGCTCTTAGTATTTCAGTCAGTGCTACACAAACAAACACACAGTATTAATATAGTGCTATACTCCAATGACGTCTTTATGTTTGGATTGGCTCAATTAATTCCAACAGGCCGTAGTGATTTTAAAAGTAGAAAAAGAAGGCAAGTCTCAGAGTAAGTAAGAAAATCAACTTTTTTAGAGACGTATAATGGAACACTCTACCAAAAGCACTTAAAGTATATGATACTAGCGAAAGAAAAAAAAAGTCATGATTTTTGTCGCACGTTGATAAGAGATACTATTAGTAAATATTTGTTAAATAGTACTCGAAATGAATGTAAATTAACTCCGATATTATCAATATAAAGATTTTGTGGTACCTATAATACAACAACAACAACAAATCCAGTATGTTTCTATCAGATGGAATTTGAGGAGGATAATATATACGCAAATCTTACCTCTACCACCTAATAGATAGAAAGATTGTTTCCAATACACCCTCAATGTAGTACCTATATTGATTGATACCAAGAAGAACCTTTAATATTCGAAATATATACAAGTTAATTCAGAGATCATCGTTATAATAATTTTTAAAAAAAGTTACTTTGAGTGGTAACATAATCTTTTCTAAAAAGAATACTTAAAAATGGACAATCACAAAATTTCCTTTTGGCAAAGTTGTTGAGGGATGATTTTAAGTCTAAAAAGCATGCTTTATACAGCATTCCACGTTATAAGTTGGTAGTGTCGTCACGTCGGTTTAATTTTAGTTACTTTTATTTATGTCTTCATGCATAAAAGCTCATAATATTTCTGACTCCCAAACGTATGTTAGTTTCATGATGTTGCATATTAATGCTTACTGTTGCTTGACATATGGCAGTTGCAACCACTTGGATTACCTTAAAACTTGCCAGGTAATATGGAATTCAGAAACATATATATATATTTACTACTTACTGCAAATTTGGATAAATACAGAAACAATCACTTTTATTTCAGTTACAGACAAAACCCTCCGCAATAATTAAATCTATTCAATTATAACTTCGAGTTTAACGGTATTTGGCGTTTTCTTTACAAATATTTTATGGTTTAATCCTAAGAAGTAAGAACAATCCTTTTTCGTATGTATGTTTTTCTTTCTTTTTTTCTTCTTTAAGTGACTATTAACTTCTTGTAGCAAAACATTCAAAAGAAAACGTAGAAGAATGTTTTTCTGCAGAATATTTTTTTAAATAAAAAATACGAGAGATGAACATATAAACCTAAAAAGAAATTAGTGTTACGAAGGGCAACGATGGAAGAGATTGAATTTACTTTTACTATGTAAAACATTCAGAAGAAGAAAAATGTTTCCTTATATTAAAGTACTATGTTTTAAAGTTTACAGCACCGTTACGCCCAAACTTTGATTTGTGTGCCTTAGGTGCTGATGCTGAATGAGACCAAAACCACGCAAGGCATGAAATAGGTAAAATGTGCAGCTTGTGAACGTTCATTGGAACAAACAGATTGACATTACCACGCAGTAACAGAGGCGGATGTAAGGTTATTGGTACGGTTCAATTGAATCAATAACTTTCGATGCGGAACTTGAATCTATATATAAAAATTTATCAGAATTATAATAAATAGTACTGATGAATCTATAATTTTAAATTATAATAAATTTAATGCTAAAAACGTAAAAGTTAAACTCGTAAAATTTAAATACTAAATGCACCTCTCGGCAGTATCCATTAAAACTTACAACTATGACAAAGGAGAGAACTCGTATTCTAATTCTAAAAAAATGCACACTGTATTAAAGCACATGTCAATGAAATTAAGCAGTACCGGATTGTAATAGTCCTAACTTATTAGTGATAGAGGAATAATCACTATAGTTAAGTGGCTATTTATTTTTTATAGCTATATTATATATATTTATTTCCTATAGTTAATATTTCGTTACTATCCAGTTGTATTTTATGTATTCGTGCTTTTATATTCATAAATATAGTCGTGTATTTATGAAGAATAAAACAGTCAATTAGCGTGTATCATTCCTAAACGATCTCAACTAATCAATTCAAACACGTCTCATTATCACGCCATAATTAGAAGATTATTCGGACGTTTAACAAAAAAACAAGAGCATTGTATTCAGCGTCAACGCTCTGGTTTTGATTCCTCCCTTCTACCTTTGTTTATTTTGTTAAAGCTTTTGTATTCCGATACCTGAATTGATGAATTATACGTGAGCTGAAATTTTGTGCTTTTAGGTTTCTTGATGTATTTGATTTGTTCCTGAATGATTGTATTAAAGGTATATGGATACATACAGTATGATTAAGTTTTCTGACACCTTAAATAATTATTTTATTCATTAAACCAGGTTGTAGCATTGATTGTATGTATATGTTATTTCCATTGGCAACATACTGCATGCACTTAACTACTGTATCATAAAGTGGATATAGGACATGCATATATTATACAGTAAATATATATATATATATATATATATATATATATATATATATATATATATGAATGTTATTAAATACAACTAGATGGTTACATTACAATCAGTGTATTAAAAATAGGTTATTACTGGACTTCAAAATACAACAACATATGAATATATTATTTTTTGAGTATTTAAAATACAGTAAAGATAAAATGCAGGCTTGAATCATGAGAAAATTGATGCAGTACTCTCAATGTATGTGTATGTTACATACAACGGAAGGATGTACAGGTCGAAGATTAGGGTAGTTGTCTAGTAGGTAGTCGAGAGTTCCCAGTTCTTTTTTAGTAGTATTAGTAGCTCCCTTGTTTTTTTTGTATTCTTTGACCCCTAGTATTTGCTAAATTGTTTCGTTCGCTCTGTGTATCGTATTTTTCAGTTTGTTACTATTTGATGCTATTTTATCTTTTACATGTTGTTTCGTTGTTGTTGTTACTGTAGTTGTCTTTTTCCCATTTTCCTTATCGTCCTTTGTCCCCCTATTCTTTCTTTCTTCTTCGCCTTCTTCCTTTTCTCTTTTTTCACTTTTGCTTGAGCCGAGGGTCTAATCGAAAATAACTTCTCTACCTCACCAGATAGGGGTAAGGTATGCGTACACACTTTCCTCCCCAGACTCCACTTGTGGGATTACACTAGGTATGTTGTTGTTGTTGTTGTTGAAGTCCAGTAACAACCTATTTTGAATACATTGAATGTACTGTAACCACCTAGCTGTATTTAACAACATCCATATACATATAGTATGTATGGATGTATACATATACTTACTGTATATATGCATGTCCTGTATCCACTTTATGATACTGTAGTTAAGTACATGGAGTATGTTGCCAATGGAAATACATATACATACATCAATGTATACAACATGTTTAATGAATGCAACAATTATTTAATGTGTCATGAAACTTAATCATACTGTATGTATCCATTTACCTTTAATACAATTATTTAGGAACAATCAAATACATAAAATAAAAAAGAATTAAAAAAAAACGTAAAAGCACAAAATTTTCAACTCACGTATAATTCATCAGTTCAAGTATCGAAATACAAAATCTTTTAACAAAACAAACAAACATGGAAGGGAGGAATCAAAATCAGAGCATTTACACTAAATAAAATGCTCAATTTTTTTGCTAAATGTCCAAAAAATCTTCCAATCATGGCATGATGATGAGATGTGTTTGAATTGATTGGGTTGAGATCGTTTAGGAGTGATATACACTAATTGATTACTATGTCCGTTATTATACAATTATTACACGACTATTTTTTTGAATATAGAAGCGGGAATACATCGAATACAGCCGAATAGCAACGAATAGGAAGAAAATACATAAATTATAGCTATAGAAACTAATAGCCACTTAATTATAGTGGTTTCTAAAAAAACTTTATGATACTATCCGCTGGCTCATGCCCGCACGACTCTAAAATACGTTATTAGGATCTAAGCCAGGTAAACTACTGGATATTTAATTAAAATCACAAGCAAAAACCAAGTCATAATTACACAATAATTATTGGTCATTTAAGTGTGGCGCTGATCTGTATCCTAAAATTCAACAGTTAAAATGATAATGAATCCGATTTTTAGATCCACATCCGTATTCGAACAACATAATCAGGTACAGGGGCGGTTCGATCAATTTCGTAGTCTAAAGTCAAACTTTATGAGGGGCCTTAACTTTTTTATTAATAAAAAATATTGTATTTTTATTTGAAGTCTATTTTTCTAAATTTTTTTAAATGCAAAATTATTATTAATTTTTTATAATCAACTTCTCCTAATAAGTCTTTCTCAATTGACAATATAGCTAATTCATTTAATATCTTTGAGACATTGATGATCTTAGATAAGGTTTTATCAATTATAATTTTGAAACACTTTTTTTCCGCTGAAGCAACGGTAATAGGAGTTATTAACATTATTCTATAAGTAATATAGGCATTTGAAAAATAATCAAACATTTTTATTTAATTGAGTATATTAATTAAATTGTTATCTTCGAGTTGTACTACTTTCCTTAATATTTTTAATTCAGAAAATAAATCTAAACATCTATATCAGGTTGATTATTATGATTTAAGGAGCATTCAAGATGAAGGCAATATTTTTTTAAATTTCATCTCACTTTTTACCGCCAAATAGAAAAACAAAAATATTTTTATATGCCTCTAGTTGTTCAAATCTATTTTAAAGTGAAAAAACAACCTTGTCTACTACTCTCTCTAGTATGTAATAAGTGACTTTTTTGGCTTTTATTTTGATCCAAAATAAGTGTCCTTTTATATAATCGAGAAGGAATTAACTTTATTTTTCAAAAATTTGCTTTATTTAGTGTCAAGTTAACAACGTATAAATTTTAATTAAGGATAATTCAGTCAAAATACATTTTTGTTTTAGGAGTCAATATTTTCTTAAGGGGCACAACAAAGGTTAAAAAGTCGTTTATTATCGACCAGAGGGAGTATGTATAAAAAGTAATCAACTCTAACGGACTCTTCGAGAGATTTTGACATTTTACTATTGACATTCTCCTCAAATTGTTTGTTCCTATATACAGTCATACCTCTCAATAACAACATCCCTACATAACAACACTTCTCTATAAAATCCAAGCTTTTCCGAAATCAATTTTTATGTTATGTTATAATATATGTACTCTATAATAGCACTTCGCTATAACATCCAAAAATATTTGGAACAAACAAGGCTATTATAGAAAGGTTTGACTGTATACACGTTTCGTATGAAGTTCGGGTTCGATATTAATTTCAAATGCAAATTCTTCGGCATAAATCAAATCAATTGCAAACCTTCATCTCTTTATTCGTTAAATAAAGAAATCAAACTTATTCATTTTACATAAATTTTATAATTTTTTTTATATATAACCTATTAGGTGTAAAAAAAAAAAGAGGCCTCCACAAATATGAGACCTAAAACAGTTGTTTTACCTGCTTTATGGACGGGCCACCCCTGATTAGGTACTCCTTAATTTATGATAATCTGATAATAAATATTAATCTAAATCTTATAATTAGCTTAGCTAAGTTCAACTAAATGAATTCTTTTTAAATCACCCCTTATGCTCCATTCTAACATATTTCCAATACTTATATATAATTAAAAAGCAACGAGTGCAATAATACATCAGCTAATCCATGTGATGCAATATCCTTTTTAGGAACAAAAGAAGAGAATGTTGACATAAAGATGCTACAATGACAACATTGAAATGAAAAGGTTTTCATCTCCAAGGATACAAAGAACAAAGAGTTAAAAATCTTTTTATTTAGTGGTGAATGAGCTAGTAATGAAATTGCTCCAATTGGTAGTGAAGTGGTGGTTTGGTGATATGGAATTCACTTCCTTTTTTTCCTTTTGACTCCACTTTTCCTTTGCTTAGTGCTTAGAAACCCCCATAAGCAACTCAAGTTCAAAAACAAAACGTTTAGCCTTCCGAATATTCTGAACAAGCTAATCAGTTGTAGCCCAATGTCTAGTCATTTGAATTTTGACGCCAATGCCATATATGCGCACAAAGTGACTATTTTGCTCTCGCCGCTCCACAATAATTGATTTAGAAATCTACCTTTTAATATTAAAATTGACCATATTAATATTTACTACCTCTTCACGTAAACACTCCTAACGCATACACCAACAATGTTTACTCCAACGACAATGTAGAGGAAAAAAATAATTATTTCATTTTTGAAATCTGGGAAAAAAATCCACTTATTTTGAACCACAAAAAAAGCCATAAAAATCACTTATTGTGGACCAGAGGGAGTACTTATTTTGGTTCAAAATAAGTCTCCATCTGCATAATCAAGAAGTAATTAATGTTATTTTTCCAAAATTTGTCCTTATTTACATATTCCAATGTATCGAGATAACAATTAATTAAGATTAATTTAGTAAATACGTCTTTTTTTCTTCAGGAATTTGTATTTTCTTAATAAGTGTATCAAAAGTAAAATAGTGACAAGAAGGAGTATTGCGATATCTAGATAGAGTTACAACTTTTTATATTATGTGTAAGTGCATCTCCTTTCTTGCATGCATTAAACAATAATATAAAGTTGCATAATGGTGCATGTATGGTCCAAACGCAGAGTAATGACACACAAAATTGAACATCGTACGTTTCCTAAAAAGTATGTATGGATATAAAGTAGAGAGCACAAAAATAAGAAATTGCGTAAATGGTTAGTAGACCACCGATGGTTTTATTATCGACAATATACAAAATCCTATTAATTAATTTATCTTTATTTAGTATAGTATTTACTCATTTCAAATTAATATCAGTGATTCAGTGGCAATCGGTTTTGTACGTCGCAAATGAATGGTGTACTGCATATAGTTGTACTAAAAAGTTGTAAATCTGCCGCTGTTTAATTAATTAGCGATGAATTAACATGTTGAAAGTATAAGGCATATACACACCTGATTAATCACGCAAAGGAGGTTAAACGCTCGTCGGTAATCTCGATGATTATAGATCTAAGACCAAAATGAGAAAGAATAATAGAGTTGTAATCAAATGATTTTCCTTTGTAAATTAAGCCCTCTGCCAAAAAAAATACGAATGAAAAAGTAGAGTTTCAGCCTTTACCATTTGGTTTCTGCGTTTCGCATGCAGTCTCGTCGGAATCGCTAAGCTCCTTAATTATTATTTTTAAAAAGACTTGAGATTGTGGGGGAAGAAGAAGAAGGAGGAGGAGGAGGAGGGAGTTCCATTGTGATTGGGATTGACTTGTGTATAGCATTCTGTTACCGCTTTTTAAGAGGTCTTAGAATTCATCAAACTCTTAAATTCTTAATACTTAAGTTCCCAAAAATTCATTTCAGTTATACTATTGGACTATTGAGTATAAGATACATTAATTTAACTGTAGGTAATAGTAGAAAATATATTAAGATAATACTAAAAAAGATATAGTCAAAAGAAAAGATGCAGAAGATGTAATGCTCGAAAGTCTTCAAAATGAAAAGCGTCATTTAAATTGAACTGATTACTTATGGCAAGTAATTTCCAGGTTCAAATAATGAGCAAAACAAGAGCCATACAGTGCGCAGACGTATTTAAATCGACATCAGCTCTCTTAAAAATTAATGTGATATACATACAACAAATATAATTACAGGCGTATTACAGTGCGCAGACGGACTAAGGGGTCGTTTGGTTTGAATACGGCTTATGCCGGCATAAGTTATGCTGGTATTAATTATGCTGAGATTGTTTTTTATTTATTGTTTGATATGTTGTATTAAATATGACTATTGCATAATTTGTAAGAAGAATGTATAAGTTATACCGGTTCTAATTATCCCACTCTCTATAAGGTATAAGTTATCCCATTGTTAATTTTAATCCTGGGATAACTAATACCTGATTTGCTAACCAAACAAAGGATTAAGATGGTATTAAATTTTTATACCAGTATTATACATTCTTATACCTCGTACCAAACGATCTCTAAGAGATCATCTTAGCAATTCATGCATAATAGGAAAAATTTATTTTTGAATGGTCTATCTATCTATATAGCTAGCCCATATTTGTTAAAGATTCACGTAGAAATGACGCCACGTAACCACTCTAAATTGTAATGACTGCTATTTAAGAATTAGCTTATAGGTCCTCAATTTTAGTTTTTCCGTTCAATTTTTCAGGAACAAACGTGAATTGTCCTGAATATTTGGAAATATAGCATTGTATAATCGCTCTCAAAATAATAGCCGAAAAATAATATATATATATATATATATATATATATATATATATATATACAAAATTTAATATAAATTTTATACATTTTTTCGACTACCGAATATAAATAATTTTTGGCGCGGGCAAAAAAAGATAAAACCCCTTAAGATTTTTAGTTTAAAATTTCAGGGCAATAAGTACTAACTAATCTCTAAATCCTTGAGAACGGCTATTTGTGCACTTGCCCCAAGATTCATGTGTGCTCGGAGGAAAATTCGACGAGCATTTATCTTAGAAGTTTGATGTTTATATGTTGAGTCCGTCTGCTACATATTTGTGTGAAGTGGAATATTGCCGAATCAATAAACAAGATGCGCTGATATTCTCATATACATGATATCAAGTTTATGAAAGGTAAGCTAGAATGTAATTGAGAAACACAACATTTCCATCCCAGCATGCTGCCATTTACTTCCTAAGGAATCCTTCTTAGACAATTGTGTTTCAAGACTCATTTGGACAACAAGCAATGCCATCATTAGCATAATAACAAAAACTTTGTATTCTAAACAACCTCAATTTCTATCCTATCTGATTCAAAATTACCTGAACATTCTAATCCCGCAAACTCTAACAAATTCCTGGAAGAGAACCATGTGCAATGCACTTCTCCTTTTATACTGTCAACACCAGCAGCTTTGGTAAAGTTCTCTGCATATTTTCTGAAGTAGCTGTTACAGCAGGAAAACTTCCCAAGCCCTCAGGCTCAATTGGCAATGTTAAAAAACCCACCAGGCAAACCACAACTGTCAGAATTTCTACCTTCATCTTCCCAAATTACAGTAGATGATTCCAGTTATAATTTGGAAAAAGAGTTGCAGTGGTGGCCCTTGCACTAGCACGCCCTAATTCAGCTTCAGTTGGGGGAAAAAAAATACAAGAGCTCTACCTTCACTGGTGGGGCCTTAGTTCCAATTTATAAGCCTGTATCTCCATTGGGGAAATGAGGACATGCCCGTCATGAGCTCCATCTCCAAAATGGTCACTGTAACCAAGCATCTCTGCATTGTCATGCAAAAGATTTAAAGAAGTAGCCTTTGCATTCAACACAGCTAGGCTCTTGAACATGTCAAACAGATTAACGGGCACATCAGCTACACTTGAACATTCTGACCTACCCTTTCGACAGTAAGAAGAATCCCAATGACGTCTCTGAAAGACTAGGACAAATCTAGGCTCTTCAAGTTGTTGTTGGGTATACTTGAGAGGGCGAGGAACCTTGAAGTTGACAATATGCAAGTCACATGGTAAAGAAGCTGCCAGGGGAGAAAAGGACCGAGGGGGCGGCTGTACAGAGATTTCCTCAGATTTCTTAGCAATGAATACATGAAGGGGATAGTTTAGGTGGGCACCAACCAAATGCGATAAAAGGGAAGGATGTAGGGGATGAGGACCTGTAGTGTGGTTTGCAGCTGCTGTAATATTAGACTCCAAAAGAATATGGAAAACAACATTCATTGCGCGGTTATCCATCACCGCTTGGCCTAGACCACGTCCATCATCCCTTACCAATCTTCTGTCAAGCATTATCTCCAACCATCCATCCTTGAGACTTGCAACACCCAAAGACTGCCGAGTGTGGACTGAGAAGCGATGTCCACTTGGCCCTTGCATAAATGCAAGGGAAGGCATTGGATAATAGTTGCCCTGTGTAGGGATCTTATCATAGGTTTCTCTACGGCTCATCTGGAATCCATTTAGATCAGAATGGAAAATCCTTTTGTTCTCGATATCAGTCTTGTACCTAACTATCAATTCCCTGTCATTGAATTCATGACCAAGAAGCTCAACATGATACTCCTTCTCAATAATGTGTTCCTGTATGGTATTATGGCCATTATATATACGGGTACTGTGGGAAATTGGAGACTTGTCCCATGCTGTCATTGGATAAGAATAGACCTCCTGTACCAAATGGCCCTCCGAGACAACCATTATCCCACCAGCTTGTATGATTGGCTCAGCCTCACCCTCCGGTTTGAACAGGTAGGCTCCACCTGAGCTAGAATACATATCAATTTCTTCATCTATAACATTTTGTCTACCGTCACTATGGCTTACTTTCTGCAACAAGCCAAACTTGGTACTGAAGGTTACTGTCAGATGTTCATTTTGGATTGCTGCTTCATTGCTGTCCAACTTTGAGCAAGTGTATGGTGCAGGGCAGGAGAAATTTCCAGACGGCACTAATATTCTAAGTTGTGCAGGTATGGCCTTCTCACATCCAGCAAATCCATTAGCAACATAATACGTTTGCAATCCCATGGCAGGTATTGAAGCTTTCCAGCAGACACGATGTCTTCTCGAAAAAGTGTTTTCCTTATCATGTGACAATTCTGGAGATATCTGGCTTTTAATACATGTCCAGTTTGAGTCCAAGATTGTTACATCAGGCCTCTCAACAGTGACCATGACAACTTCATTTCTTGTCTGCTCTGATGGATTAAAAAGGACCACAGTCTGAACAGTTCCTTCACGAGCACTAATGACTTTAACCACTGGTTGGGCATCATATTTAGATCTCACCTGTGCTGGTTCAAACTGGGAAGGATGTTGGTCATTTTTCTCATGGCGGATCCCTAACAACACCTCAATAGCCTTAGACATAAAAATTTGAAGGTCTTGCAGAGCCATGTGCATCCGTGTCCCGTAGTCCTGCACCACATGGTCCTTGGCAGTACCAGTGACCCCATCATGATGCTGAAAAAGTGCCAAGTTCCTTCTCGCTGCAGTCAACTTGTAGGAAAATCCAGTAGGCAATTTTTCACACTGTGCTCTCTGGCAGTATCCTAATAGGAAAGCCATCAACATTTCGGCGCTGCGAAGGTTATGCTCCAAAACACGATCAACTGCCTTGAAGAAAGGCCTGGAGACATAATAGCCACTCCAGTAATCCTGTTGCCTGTCAGCATAAGTGAAGAAATCACCTGACAGAGAAGGAAAACCTCCAATCTCACCAGAACCATTCTCATGCGGACGAGAATAGTTTATTCTTTCAGCCTCATCACGCAGCGTTCGGAAATAATCATCTAAAGTACCAAACTTTGCCTCTGCATTCAAGCTAGGGTTAGAATTGATATAATCAAACAGCAGTTGGTAATTCCGAAACTGAGCTTCTGCTTCATCAACACTGACATATCGGAAATCATCACCGAGGGGAACAAGAAGTGTATTTGTTCGATATAGTGTTGATTTCTTTCTATACTGATCTAATAGTTTGAGTGCTCTTTCCTTCACATTTTCCGGGGTGGTCTCTTCAGGATTTTCTCCCCAAGGACATCGTTCATAGGGAAACCCATACATTCGAGCAAAGTCAAACTGACAACAAATTGCAGGCTCAGGCCCACAAGTATGTGGAATATCATAGGAATAAAATGGCATCATATGGACAAAAATATCAGTTCTTTCTTCAGCATCCCAGCTCTGCCGCCACACGTATTCCAAATTCTGGTATAAAGCCAGTTCCTTCTTCAACTCATAATGAGTTCTCTGTATAAGCATGTTCTCAAAACCCATACGCCGCAAAAGATATGCCATAGTTGGTGAATAACCAAAAGGATCAATAGACCAAGAATTTTTAGGAATTACACCTATAGTCTCATTCAACCACATATTTCCTTCTGTAATCTGAATGCAAAAACCAAGATCTACATGAGCGAATATTTAAGAGAAGTACATAACGGAATGAGAAGCATATGAATAAGAGACCATTATGCATTAAGAAGAAAACAGAATAAGCACCAAAATATGCAAAACAATGATGGGAGAAAAACTACTTTATCCAATTGATAGAATCTAATTTAAATCAAGTTAGGTTGGCAAAGAAATTTGCAACAATCTCGCAGACTAACTAGAGTTAAATGACATCAAATCTTTTTTTGATTGTTAGTCAAACGACATAATATCTACATGATGTGAAACTATCACGACGGGGAAACCCAGCATGTGTACCCATATACCAAACAGATTCAGTTGACCTTTAATAATTAATACCCCCTTTAGGTTAATAATCTCAAATAGTGAAATCGATTTAACAAATTTCCATGCAAGATAAATTCTAGTTACAGCCAATATTTAATAACTCTAGACGAAATTTCCTATAACATATTTACTAAAGAAAAAGATTGGATGAATTTTAAGATTTTAGCTATGACTCTTTTGTATATAAGACGTAATCTTTTGATAATTATATGAAGTAAAATATACCAGTTCTAATGCAATAGGATGTGGCCTTTATGAGTGTTTGATATCTCATTAATTTTCTCAAAATGAGCTAATTATCAATCACAAGAGTACCAAATTTAGCATGCTCACACTATTCTTTTCAAAATGCATCTAATGACTACTAAGTACTAATTAGAAGCTTTTTACAGTTCCTAATATTATTAATCATTTGAGAGTTACCTGAAATACAAAAGCATAACGACATAAACCACTTACTCCATGTGTCAAGTATTCCAACAATCAGCATTCACCACAAGGTCCACAACAACATTGAAGACAAATCTAGAATTATACTTAAGAGGACAGAAACCACCATAACACTTCCCTAAATTAAATAAATGTTTCTAATAGAGTTCTAATCTGTCATAATTACGAATCATAAGCAAAATTCCATAACTACAACCAAAAGGAAGATACAATCTCCTCTTTTTCATTTATAGATACAATCATTACAGCATGATACAGCAAATTTGCATAGATAAATAAGGCAGTGAAGATTAAAAGAAAAGCCTCTTGCTTACCTGTTCAATGATTGCGAAGTAATGTGAATTAGCCTGCAGAAAAAGAAAAAGATGAAAGGCCGTAAGTCAACCATAATGACGTAAGATTGCCAAAAGCTCCATTTCCTAATGCTGTTTACAGGATTATTCAAAACAAACTTGAATCCTTCAAAAGCAATTTAATATCCGTTTTTGGACAAATTTTTCTAATAATTATGGCATTTCCTTTTAAATATTTTAACCAATTTATGCACTGAAAAGCTATTTATCGCTGCAATTACACTTTGAATTGCATTACAGGAAGAATAATGACCCCCTCATAATAAGTTGCCATATTAAAACCATGGAAACTTGTTCTTTGAACAGCATGCCTAACCTGATTTTACCTAGGCCTGAATATATTCATGCTCAGAAAGAACTATAAAAAATAACCAACAAGAGACAGAAAATCAATGATTTTCAAGCATCAACTTCAGAATTCATTTGGCCGTAAAACTAATGTTCGACTGTTTTAAAGCTATGTGACGCTCATGGAGGTTTACCTCATCATTCATCACCCAACCACCTCCAACAATTTCTAGCTGCCCATTCCTCACTAGATTGGCGAATGCCTCTTTCTTTTCATCTGTTGCATCCCTCCACCATCTCTCCAGATAGGACATCTCTTCCCATATAAATTTCCGCCGAGAGTCCTAGAAGGAACAGAATTCAACAACCAAAAAGTTGTTCAGCAATTCAACAGCTATGATAAACAATGAACAACAACTACCGCTACAAATATGCCTCAATGCCAAACTAGTTAAGGCATGTTATATGACATGTCCATTCTGCTCCATTTGGGCCAGTTTCATTCCAACATTAATAAAGGGGTACTTGAAAATTATGGTTGCCTAAGCACACACTTAAATCAGCTCAATTAAAACGATCAGATAAACAGGGAAAATCAAATCTCATTACAAACCAAATGATCGAAGACCATCACATAATTACATATAACCACCATACACTACAATGTCTAATGAGTTTAAGTCCTATGCACTGACGGTGTTTACACAATCAGGTACTTAAAAGGTAACTGCAAGTAACGCTATTTATCAGCATTGATTGACAACATAGAATAAATGGTAAAACAAAGCTCTTATAACAGGTTAAATTATACTGACGGTGTAAAAAATTAATATATTGTCGATGCGTATAACTTAAATCCATGCCTAATTACTCTTAATACTAAACTTGACACTGAAATTACCTTTGGAAGCGTTTCAACAAGGGTATCAAGGATGTGCTTGGACTGTCTATCATAATATTCCTCAACCGTAAGCTTCCAACCAGGATCATTATGTGAATGTGGGACCACAAATATTTTCAATTTCTCAGAATCCCACTCGTCCCCTTTGTAAGTCACCTTCCAACCCTGTTTCCAGGCCCCGCCATCTTCATCCTTAAAATGAATCTTATCGTACAAGCCTTTAGTAGTAATATCCACAACTGCACCTGAAACGGCGTCGCTCCCTGGAGATTTGCGGTAACTGGGCTTTCTGGGCCGAGGAAATCGGGCTCGGGCAGCCCGGAAATGGGATGAGAGAAGGGGGTTAGGAACTCCGTAGCTGTAGATGATGAGAAGGAAGACGAATATAGATAAAGAGAGGCCAATGGTGAAGAAGTTTGAGTGGAGGAAGTCTCTGAGGGCGGTTCGTTTGCGAGATTTACGAGGTTGTCGGGAAGGAGATGGTTTGGTGGTTGGGAGGAGTGAATGGGCCCACCCAGCTCCGCCGCGGCGGGAGGAGAAGGCCATGCTAAAGGGCGGTGATGGGCGGCGGAGGACTCAGATCTGCTGAGTAATCTGGGTAATCGGAGCGTATCGGAACCACTGAGTACTCCAGTGGGATGGGAAGGAAGACTTGCGCAATTTTTCCACCTAAAGTAGGAAAACTTTGATATTTCTCATTTGACAACGATCACATACCGATCTAGTGTTTAATTAATTAAGTTGAAACTATGTATATACTTTTGTAATAATTCATCTATCTATATAGTGTACCCTTTGTGAAATGTCATTCGCCTTTTTTATCCTTTACAAAACAAATTGACACTACACAAAATAGTCATTTAATTATTTTGGTTTGGTTTGACTTGAGTGAAATGTCATTCGCCTTTTTTATCCTTTACAAAACAAATTGACACTACACAAAATAGTCATTTAATTATTTTGGTTTGGTTTGACTTGATTTAGTATAGAGTGAAAAAAAAAAACGAACCAAACCGGCATATAATTATATATATTTTTAAGATTTTATATTGAATTTTCTTTAAAAAAATATTAAAATGTTTGGGATCCTCTCATGTATTAACCTTGAAAGCGTGCATTAACGAAAATTATTGTTAGACGACTAAAAAAATAACTATCATGTATTACAAAAAAAAAGTCTCCCATTAGAATATTTTAATATATCATATGTTTATCAATTTTTTTCAATATTTACTAAACATATATTCACTTATCAAAATTTTGGCTATAACTTTAAGTAAGATTGGAATAATTTTCATGTAACAAAAGAAAAGCGAAAACCCGACAAAACCGAACCAATCCAAATCGATATAGTTGGTTTGGTTTTGATAAAAATCGAACCAACTGGTCCATGTACACCCCTAAATATAGTGTTTGGATAGATTGTATTATTTGCGGTTGTTAAATAACACTTGTTGTTTAGTTTAACTGTATGGTACTATACTGTAACAGATAAGTTTACTAAAATACCCTCTATTGTTTAAATATTAAATTAATCAAGAATTACACATAAAAATAATTTAAGAAAACCTTTGTGTACTAATTTATTATCAAATATGTATTATAAATAGATTAAGTAATTAAATTCATGCAAATTCTAATAAAATTTGCAACTTTACATTGGAGTTCGAAGTGGAAGAAGTTCCGAAAAGAAAAAGGAACAAAGATAAAGTAGGTTATAGGTGGAAGATTTGGAGTTAAAATAAAAAAGAAAGTAATAAAATAGAATTATGGAGTCATAAGTGAGGGCATAATTGGAAAGAAAAATAGGAAATAATCACACCACACCAAATTAATTATTTAAAAAAATAAGATATTTTATTGTTCCGAAATAATTGATTTAACAATACAATACAACTAATATTAATGAAATAATCAAAACAAACACTATTTTGAGATAAAAATATAATATGATAGAATGCAAACAAGTTGTTATTGTAGGATTTCATTATTGTTTTGTTATTTTTACATGGCTGTCAATTCACCGTTAAATATTTGGGGCAATAAATTTTACCTTTTGTCATACGAGTATAGTGGAGTCGAACAGTTTATCCCAAATGTCCAAAATGAAGTTGGCTTCATTTTTTATTTTATTTTTGGTTAAAGGCAAAGGTAAAATGATAATTTTTTCTATTATATAGGTATTACAACGCGTTATATGCGCATTAAAAATTGTTATATACAATAATGAAGGGATTGTTATAGGGCGACTAATAATATAGGACTTGTTATGCAGTAAATAAATCTATTAAATATTATATGAGAATTACCTACTTTGAGGGTGTTTTCTCTGCACGTACTTTTATCTCCATATTAACATATTTTTTAAATCTTATTTTATTCTGCAAAAATTAATATTACATCCAATGCATATGCGAATTTTAGTTAATATTTTAACTCAACAACTCATTAGTTATATGGAATTATTTTTTCATATACAAATGCATTAGTCATATAAATTACATTAATCTCTCCAACAAAATATCTTACTACATACTCCCTCCGGTTTAAAATAAGTGATTT
Organism: Nicotiana undulata; assembly: GCA_005239495.1. Classification (NCBI taxonomy): domain Eukaryota; kingdom Viridiplantae; phylum Streptophyta; class Magnoliopsida; order Solanales; family Solanaceae; genus Nicotiana; species Nicotiana undulata. The sequence goes on from ML265458.1 coordinate 139,179, forward strand.
TTTGGTATTTTCACGCTAAGAATTTACTTTTAACATTAATTAGTAAAGAAATTGATCATATTTAATCTTTACTATCTCTTTACATAAACACTCCTAATATATACTCAAACATTATTTATTTCAAGAGCAATATAGGAAAAAAATAATTTATTTATTTTAAAATCTAAAAAATTACTTATTTTGGACGATAAAATAAAATAAAAAAACCGCTTATTATGGACCGGAGGCAATACCATTTAATGCAGAACTTTACCCTGCAATTATTTGTCTTAATTCTCCAACGCAAAAAAAGTAAAACATTAAAAAATTAAAAATAAAACCCATGGGAATTGATTTGATGTAAGAGCATTTTAGAAGTAGAAACCTCTTAAATATCATCTCTCTCCAGCTTTGAGGCGAAATAGCAGTTCTCCTCTCTATCGCGGTTGAATACAGGTAAAACATTTCCCTTCACCCCACAATTTCATCTGGTTGCATTGAGATCTGTATATGATTGTTCTTTCGCTACATCTTAGTGCTGTTCTAATTTTTCGCACTCGCTTTATTTGTTTTGGGTCGACCCGGTTTAAGATCGATCCACGCGGAAATCCCAGATCTAGTTAGGCATGTATTTTTCGATTTGTTTTGATATTCTCAATTGACGTACTTTTGCCCAAAGATATCGTTTTTACCTCTTCTGATGTTATGTGTAATCTGGAATTCGGTGATCCGCGAATTCAGAAGCTCAGGGAACCCCAATTTGTTCTCAGGAGCCATTTGTTTGCCCCTCCCTGAGCTATATATTGTATCTTGGTGTTAATTGATTAAGTTTGAATGTTCTATATATATATATATATGTCTCTATCTGAGCCGAGGCCCTCTATCTGGGCCGAGGGTCTCCCGGAAACAGCCTCTCTATCCCTTTGGGGTAGGGGTAAGGTCTGCGTACATTTTATCCTCCCCAGACCCCACTAGTGAGATTCTACTGGGTTGTTGTTGTATATCTGTCTATATCATTACCTATTGAGTACCGGTCTAGTTAGTACTGGCAAGACGAGGTGCTCATATAAGCCTGGAATTTAAGGGACCCAGGCATCTGCTGCAAAAAAAATAAATTGTTCTTTTAATGTTGTCCTAGGATCATTCTCTTTTGCCAATATGCATTGTATTGTCCTCAGACAAAAGTACCTTTTTCTTCTTCTAGCATAGCTTTGGGAAGCTATGGAAAGTACCCCCCAATAGATCCAGCAGAACAGTTCAAAAATTGTGTTTTCTTAGTTTTCTACTTCGTTATTGTTAGAGGTTCAAATCAGTTGATGAGCGTGTAGGTAGGTCTGAAGTAGGTTATGTGCTAGTAAGGAATTTTTCTATGTGCTGTTAATTATATCTATGAACATACTTTTTTTTCCCCAAAATTCATGCATATATAAACTTTGGTTGGAAGTCATCTCTAGAAAAAATGGCCTGTTTATCTTTTCTGAACAATAGTCGGTTTAGGGGAAGGACTTATGTGGAATACATGGTTACTTTTTTATTCAGGAGTATATGAATTTAGCTGATATTTCACGGTAACATTAACTTTGATTGAATCAATGGTCATTTTAGTATTTTCATCTATTATGAGTATTATGTTCAAAAGAATGCAGAAGCCAACTGTAATATTTATCGTTGAAACTTCATATCAAAAATAAAATATTTAACATTGACACTAGGAACCCTGATCAGGGCAGTTTAACTAATTATTGGTAAGAACAACGTGAGATATAATGAGTTGGAGGAGAGGATTTGGATTTGACCTTTCTTACCCGTAGACTATTTACTACTCTAAGTAGTTAGTTTTAGTTTTTGAAGTGCTTTGCTGTGTACTTTGTTGCTTTGATGTATGTCTTGACTAATTAACAATCTCGTTTGACTATCTTAAAAGGGTCTTATGAGTAAGCTGCAGTCTTTCCCCAAATAATTATCCATATCATGTATCGGCGTATCGGTTCATTGGATGCGTAATCTGATTTATGTTCTGGTTAATCTGTTTTGAGTTAGGTGCTCTGCCTCCTCAAATATACAGCTATTGCCTTTTAGTGACTTTTCACCTATGTAATTGTAATCTTTCCAAAACCCCTATCCTATCTTATTCAAAATATAACATGTTCCGCGATAAACCATTTGTCTTTTCTTCATGCTGCTTGTGTTTGTAACAAATGAGGACTTCTCCTTTATCTTCTTCTCTGGTATACTGAAATGAAGAAGAAAGCTCTTATTTTCTCTCTAAAAAATGGATTTGCAAATATTAATTCACCTGAATGTTCTTGTTTACAATGTATATTTTAGTTTGTATAATTGTTGGAGTTGCATTTCTATTCTTAGGCTTTGTAACTGACGTTGGTTGAAGAATCTCTTATTTTTGTAGCCAAATAAGGGTGGGGGAAGAGAACTCTCATTAAAATTTTATCTTTCTAACTGACATAGTCTAAAATTGGATAATGCAGGAACTTTGAGATATCAGTAGCGGCAAGGGAAAATGCCAGCACAGAAGATTGAAACTGGTCACAATGACATAGTTCACGATGTTACTATGGACTATTATGGAAAACGTGTGGCTACAGCATCTTCTGATACCACCATAAAAATAACTGGTGTGAGCAACAATGCTGCTTCACAACACCTTGCTACTTTGAGTGGTCATACTGGTCCTGTTTGGCAGGCTGCCTGGGCTCATCCCAAATTTGGCTCAATCCTTGCTTCCTGCTCCTACGATGGTAAGGTAATAATCTGGAAGGAAGGCAATCAGAATGAGTGGACACAAGCTCATGTTTTTAGTGACCACAAATCATCGGTTAACTCCATTTCATGGGCTCCTCATGAACTTGGGCTGTGCTTGGCTTGTGGTTCTTCAGATGGTAATATCTCAGTGCACACTGCTAGGTCAGATGGTGGTTGGGACACTACGAGAATAGACCAAGCTCATCCGGTTGGGGTAACATCAGTTTCATGGGCGCCATCAATGGCTCCAGGCGCTTTAGTTGGTTCAGGTGCACTTGAACCTGTTCAAAAGCTAGCATCTGGTGGATGTGATAACACTGTGAAGGTTTGGAAGTTATATAACGGCATTTGGAAGATGGATTGCTTCCCTGCACTTCAGATGCATACTAACTGGGTAAGGGATGTAGCGTGGGCGCCAAACTTGGGACTACCGAAGTCAACAATTGCTAGTGCTTCAGAGGATGGTACAGTTGTCATATGGACTGTGGCAAAGGAGGGAGATCAGTGGGAGGGCAAGGTTCTTAAAGACTTCAAGACTCCTGTTTGGAGGGTCTCATGGTCTCTAACTGGAAACTTGTTAGCAGTTGCTGCTGGGGATAACAATGTCACATTGTGGAAAGAAGCTGTTGACGGAGAGTGGCAACAGGCCAGCACTGTTGACCAATAGAATTGGGACTTGGAAGTAATAGAAATTTTAAGTTTTTGTGTTTTCTTTCTACCATTCGGACATATTTCCTAGCTGGGCGAGTTAGCATTTTAATTGAGGACTCTTTATTTACTTTGATTTGATTCTTCTCCTTTTATTCAGTATGCATGACGATCAGTTTCATTTAAGCTAGGAGAGTTGAAATTGTAGAAGCTCATATAACTTTTTCTTGGCTGGCCTGTACTGTACTGTATTGCCTTATCATGTTTCATTTTGAATACATTCCTCAAGTTATTTTTGTTCCTTATGCCCCTTTTTTGATTAACTTCGTATTTACTGCACCATGAAATTGCCACTTCCCTCTCCCCCCACACCAGGGGCGGACCCACCTTTGTTCAAGTGGGTTCAAAACTGAACCCGCGTTGTCAAAAATTATTCTATTTTTATGTATAAATTATTTTTCTAAGCAACTAAACATTGAACCCACTTGACAAAAGGTGAGCCATGGTGCCGTGGTTGAAGCGGGTTCATCCAAAGTGAAAGGTCTAGTGATCGCCTCTGACCTAGTTCATCCATGCACATCTCTTTAGTTTTTCCAAAAATCGGTAGATTTAAATGACCCATGTGGGCTACTTTAACGTTTCAATCTTTGAAAATTTTATTTAGACCCAATACCTAGGATTCTATACCATTTATTTAAATGTATATATATATTGATTTGTTTTTTATTTTATTTTTGCTAGAGTATTCTTCTATCTCAATTTTACGCTTTTTATTTGAGATCTTTTAATATATTTTAAGTATTCTACTAGCCTCTTTCTCGTGGTTGACCAACAATGATTTTTTTCATTTATCATTATCTGTCTTAATTTAGAATATTTTTATAGTTCTAAATCTCTTATATTTTAAAATTATTAATGTAGTTTAGCGTATAGTTCTCTTCTATTTGTTATTGTTTGCAATAATTAGCTAGTTAAAATAAAAAATTTAGAGTTTGTTAACTTGTAAAGTTCAACAAATAAGTCGAATTTAGTATTTTGGTATCGATTAAATTAATCTTTGTTAAATAAAATTATTAAAAATTTGTAAAGTTTAATAAATTGTTAAAGTTAAGAAAGTAAACAAAAAGTTGTTAAAACTTACCTTTATAGTATGTTTTTTAAGGGCAGCCTTAGAATAGGAACAAGGAAAGAAAAAAAGTTTTTTTTTTTTTGGGAGTTTTGTTATGATCCCAAATAAAAACGGAAAGTAAACTCCATTTGTTAAGCGTGATATTGCATATACTATCGGATGAAGTTGAGGATTTAGTCTTTTTCTGAACCCGCTTTTGCATAAATTCCTGAGGCCACTGCCCCATCCCACCACTCTTCTCCCCAAATTTAAATTGTTAGGAAAGAAATATGAAAAACTCGAGAGAAAAAGCTCGTACTTTCATAGCAACATTTTCCTATGCACAATTTGTCCCTATGCACTTCACATTTTCTTCATCTAATAATATTACATCAATATTAGTCTTGCCATCGATCAGTGAATTGATTTAAGGGTGTTCATTTTGACCAATAAAATTGTAATGCTCTCAAATAGCCAGACTTGGCCTAAAGGTTGAATCCCTATCTTAGTTCAAATAAATCCAAGTAAGCCAAACGTTTAACCTATCTTAATTCCACTAGATCCAAGTAAAATTTTGACTGATTGGATTTATTTATTGAATTAACATATTTAACCTTGTTAGGTGAGCTTTGATTTATGGTTTATGACATGTTGCTCGATGACATGTTCTTCGATCTATCTTGAGATAAACGAGGCTTGTCGACTCAAATACATTTTAATTCCTTCATTTAACAGTATCAGACAATAATGAGAGAGTTTAAATTCTATGTCTTATACCATAACGTTATGTTTATTCGTATAACAGGTAATTTGGTTTATTTTTAGAATTATAAATCACACATTTTAAAGATATTTACCTATAAATATTCCATAATTAATAGGTTGAGTCACATGCTGGGCTACCCTTGTGTTTGGATTTGGAGTGAAATAAGATAATTATATTTCATATCCTAAGATTAGAGTGAAATAATTAAGGTTAATTATTAATTGTAATTCCTAATGCCCGCGAAATCATTTCCCTCTTCCTTCAAGCTTTAGCGGTTTATCTCGAAACTTCATTTGCCTTCTCATTTCAATTGATGCTCAACTTTCTTGAAAACAGGGAAACCTAGAAATGTCATCGTCAGTCAATCCGGAAGAAGCCCAATGGAAAAACCCTAACATTTACAGCCGCAAGGAAAAATCCCTCGGTCTTCTTTGCTCCAAGTAATCTCTATTCTCTCCTTTTTTTTTTTTTTTTTTTTTTTTTTTTTNATGCGTGAGATGCTTAGGTAAGTGTATCTACACTACAACGCGATCTTAGAACGAGACGATTATGTAAAATACATAGCAAGTATAGTAGTCGTGTAAGTGATAGATTGATGAGAGAATGTTGATCCCCGCGAGGATTATTATTAGGGTTTAAACTTAAATGATTTGACTGTTATGTTAATTTTGAGATATTGAATTATGGATGAGGAGCATAATAAATTCAATAAGGAAACCAAAGAGAACTCCCTAAGCAGACACGTGTACAGTCGAGAAGAAACTCAGTGAGATCTTAGATAGGCTCATCGGATGCCCATCTAATCTAGAGTTTGAACAAATATGATTCTCACCTGAGATACAACATCCCTTCTCTGTTTAATTTTATAAACGTGGTGTCCGGGCTAGGCACCTCAGCTAATTCCACTGGATAACTGCTACCTCTAGATGGGAAGAAATCACAGAAGAGCGAGTCTCAGTCCGGGGTGAGAAGCTGGCTGCACGTGACAGACTCTGCTCCTATTTCAAATGCTCTTCTTGCCGCTTATCTGGTCTAGTGTTTTTGCCTCCGTTGGAGTGGAATGTGAGACCTCATGGTTCTAAACCCTCTTCATTGACCACTAGGCCACACCCTTTGGTTAACTGCCCTTCTCAGTTAAATTTGTTCATCTTAACATCACTAACCCCAAATGTCTCGTTTAACAAAGGCTTAAGATTAGCTTTATTAAAGATACAATAAGGTTTTGGAATGGCTTCCATGGGACATGTGATTCCTAAAATATCTAATTCTCTTTCCTATAGATTGGATATCCCAATTATTCATACTATGGTAGCTCTCTTATGTTTAAAGCACTAATTATGTCTAATTGGAAGGGTGAGATCCAGGTGTCTTAGTCTATACCACCTACTCGTTTGATGAAGTAATGCAAATGTCTGCACGACTAATTACAATTGTTTTTCTTTGGTTAATTGCCTAAATCAGTTGAGCGTATAATTATTCTCGAATATAAAACTACCTAATCAATCTAAAGTATCTCTTCAGTCAACCAAAACTAAACATATTTGGCATAATGATGCTTCATAATGACTGATGTAAAACTTGGAATTAAATACAATCACCATGGAAGCAAATTGAATTTGAATTATTTACATAAACATTAGTTTCATACGCTCCTAACTCAAAAAATCTACTCCATAAAGAATTAAACAAAACCAAGAGAAGTTTACTAGATATTATCATGATAATGAAAGAAAACTAATGGGAAGAAAAACACATGGATTGAGAATGAAGACTTGATCCTTTCCTCGTTCATTTTATCCTCTCTTTGGGAGCTTCCTAAAGGGTTTCTCTTCAACTTGAAGCTCTAAATATGGTCTATGACCTCCTTGGAGTCACTTTCTATCAGAACCTTTCATGTCAAATTTTATAGAATGCAAGAAAGATGTTTCCTGTAGTGAATTAGGACTTCTCGCAGCCTTAATATGTTGGAGGGACACAATAATGGATGGTTTTACGGCGCTGGAATCTGGATTTAATGGGCTACCATATTTCCAAAAATCATGGCTCAGCTCGTTGGAATTTTTTCAATATCAATTGTTGAAGACTTGAAGTTGAGAGATTATCTAATGATTAGTATATATTTTGCCAAAACTATTTTGTTTCCTTCCTCCCGCAAAATTAGGTAGAGATGTGTGGAAGAAACCAATGAAATGCCTTAAAAACATAGAAAAACTTAAGCCAAAAATCTGGATTATATCAATATAAAAACAACCGTATCATTTCTATCACTACTTTCTGGACCTGATAAGTTTTGTACTATTCAGTTTCTTGAAGCTGTGTGATCGGGAAGGAGTGGACTCCATTGGATTGGACAATGCTGCCGATCAATTAGGTCTTTGCCCTGTCTTCTCATCTTTCAATCCTCACATTATCTTTCCAACTGTGTCATCACAAATATGCAGATTTCTTCTTGCATGTGTTCAAGCAGAATCTTTTTGTGGTTGTAGGTGTCGAGAGGCGTCGCATTTATGATATTGTCAATATTTTGGAAAGTGTTGGGGTAATTCTTTATCTTTTCGTCTTCCTCTCATAAATTTTTATGATTGAATGACTAAGGCAGTTTATTTCAGGTTTTGTCACGAAAAGCTAAAAATCAGTATAAATGGAATGGGTTTAGTGCAATTCCTAAAGCTGTAGATTTGCTTAAGGTAGTTTTCTTTTTGATAAGTAGATGTGCGTAATGTAGTTGATATCCACTTTCCTTGTCTCATATGGACGTTTCCTGGGAATTTGATATTGTTTACTTATTTTGTAGAAAGAAGGACTAAAAGATCAGTCTTCTGTCTCCTCCACTAGCCACAATGTTGCAAATGTATGTACACCATGCCTCTTTTTTCTTTGACCCTTCCCCACACCAAGGCATCTATATAGGGTGATTTGGAGTGGGACTGTTAGCAGTAACAGGGTTGAGTAATAACGTAGTTCACTCAATAGTTACTTTAATCTTCTCAGCGATTGCATAGTCTTCTTATCATGATATAACAGAGTGCACTTCTTCTACTAGGTAATAGCTTGTAATCATTCAGATCTCAAGGAAAAAGGGCAAGGCAAGACTTCTGGATCACATAAAATTGGTGAGTTTCTTATCTGTAGGTGTGATGGTTGTGATTTTTGAATGTGTTCAATTCTTGATTTTTTTTCCAGTTGAGGGCATTATTCTAATATTCTGAAGAATTGCTGGATACCAATATATCACATTCGGTATTTAGTGAGACTAACTTGATGTCTGATTGTGTAGACAACCGGAAGGAGAAGTCTTTGATGATTCTTGCCCAAAATTTTGTAAAGCTTTTCCACTGTTCTGATGTAAGTGGAGCACATAGATCTTCTGACTAGTTGCCAACTACAAGTCAGCTAATGCCTTACCTTCTTTAGGTTGACTTGATCTCTCTTGATAAGGCTGCATCAGCTTTGCTTGGTGATATGCACGATCCCATGGCTATGAAGAGTAATTCATGTTCTTGTTATGTTGCTATCTTTGACTTATGGTGAAAAACTTGATAGAAAAGTTGTTACTCTCTCATGAATATTTTGCAGCTAAGACCAGACGCTTGTATGACATTGCAAATGTTTTTGTGTCCATGAATCTCATTGAGAAGGTTGGTTATTGAATTTGACTGATCAGTAACTGAATATTCTCAAAATAGTGAAGTAGAGAATTATTTCTTTTGATATTGATCTTTGCAATACATATGTAGATACGTAGTCCAGATAATGGAAAACCAGCATTTAAGTGGATAGCCTGGAAAGAAAATCCTAGGACTGGGTCCCCTGCTGCTTCTAAATCAGATGATTCAAAGAGTAGAACATTTGGGGCAGAGATCACAAATACAATTTCAAAAAGATGCAGGGCTGATTCTTCATCTGATCTAGTGTCAAATGGGCAGGTAAAGAGGTTGAAAGTTGCAAAAGAAGAATTGAAAGATAAAAATCAGGAGATGTCAACAGAACGGCTTAATGGACATGGTACAATGGATTTTGTATTTGGCCCTTTTGGTCCAGCAAGTCTGCCCAAAGCAGGAGTTTCTGGGAAAGAAAATTTGAAACAGACACAGAATTGGGAGGATCTGGCTTCTACATATCGCCCTCAGTATCAGAATAAGGGTACTTTCTAAAATCTCATTTGGAAAAGTTAAAGCACCTATTATTCTACCCATTCCAAGTGAGTAGGGGAGGAGGGGTGACACCTATTTTGGTTTATATTCTCATATATGTTGGTCCAGAAGATAACTCAGTTCGCAGGCTCCTCATATCAAGGCAGGGTCTTGGGTTTGATCCTGTTTCTGCTCCCCTCTCCCCTACTTCTCCTCTTGAACAAAAGGAGGAAAAAAAAGAGAACGGAGAAAATTATTCATACACTAAGGCATGCCACGTTTACTGTTTTTGGCCTCTTTTCTGAAATAACCCCGTCTTTAACATCTTAATCCACGAGATATTTAGAACTAGCAGCTAATCATTAAAGATTTTTGGCAAGTAGACTTCATAATGTTGGGGAACATATAAGAAATGTCACAAACAAAGAGAAGAAACAAGAAAATGCTACCTTTTATCACTAAGGCTTTTGCTTTTCTGAAGATTATACTTCAATTTGCTTGATGCTATTTTTCTTGTTTTATATTATATACTTGCCAATTAATTATTTAGCATGACAATTTTGTACGCCCGACAGTCTATAGCATGCTCTTGAAAAGATTTCTAGGTGCAAATTTAATTTATCCAATTTCTAGCACCCAATTTGGCTACTACTTGAGTAAAATGTGCTTTTTTGTTCATGTGAGCCTGTGTTTATATCCCATGTAGTTATTGCCTTAATGAAGAGGTTGAAATGTTTCCATTTGCCAAATGTTACAGCTGCAAGTGAGCTTTTTGCTCATTATGTTGAGGCATGGGAGTCGTGGCAGGTTGAAGCTGCCAATGAGCTGCACAAACAACATCTGAATTAATGCAATCTTGGATCTCTTTTATTTCAGGTGGCATCGAACACATTCAGCAGGAATATATCTGATGCGGTTACTCTCAGTTTCACTTGAGAGATTAGTGGTTATTGGTTGAATATCTCCTCGACACATCTATCAGTTGAGTATGCAGCATATTATCAGTTTGTGATATCCACACCCTGATGCTAGTTCTGTTCGGTGCTATTGTAGTTCCCAGTTTTATCTGGATGAGTTTCCACTTGCAAGGGCTGGAGCTTACTAGGTTGTAAAAGACAAATACCTGATGATGTATCCGTGTTCGAGTTCCCTCACTCCTATTCAAACCTCTTGAAGCATTCCAAACTGAAGTTGATACTTATATTTAAATTTCATTGAGCTAAGTCGACTGTGTTGTAAATAGTATGCAGACATCTTAAATCTTTGCTTGTCATCTCACTTTGGAAGGAATGTACATCAGCAATTGAAATTTTGTTGTATTTCATTGCCAATAGCCAGAAAAACTGTTTCTTCTGACAATATGCAATATGTCGGCCAACTTATATTTGATATGGAGATTCAAGTTGAGACGGGATTTGCCAAGAGCCATTCCTTGAGCTTAAACGAGCTTCTCATACATGCACATTTGCAGAATAGGTATACCTTTCAAGTTACATTATTTGCAACCTAAGTGAATTTGACAGATTCTCAAGCCCTGGTTACCCTAGTTAAGCGGGAACGAGTTGAAGGTCTGTGATCTTGGTCATATTTCTGGATATACTTATGTACAAGCACAAATTATGTTTAATTCATTCAATACAAAAAATTGTGGTCATTCATAAATTTATCCCAAGTGCTTCATTTGAGCTCTTGATGCGGTAACTGGTAGCACACTTTGATCAACAGCAGAACGTCTAAAGAGCCGAAACCAAAATAATGTTATTCATTCATGATAGGAAATGAACAATTTCCCAAGAAAAAAGAACAGATAAATTGTATAGGCAAAGATGTACCCTGTTAAAAGGGGGGAACTTGTAGTTCTGAAATTACATTTATTTAAGTTTCTTTCAATATATTTTGGCCTAAAACAGGCCATAAAAATGCATTTCAAGTCTATCTCTTTCAATTGAAAAGACAAAGAATAATGATGTTAATCCATATCAAACTTCACTTTGGATCGCTAAAGAAGCCGTTAATAGCTGGCATAATCTCTGGAGACTTGTTTCGAACAAACTTCCTAAGAGCATGCTCAGCATATTTCTCCCCTTCTGAAAAATTGTCCAGCACCCCTGCTGCCCTGTTTTCCTTTGTCACCCTAAAATTTTTTGCAAACACGAAGACATCACTTAAACTAAGTACCGACTGTTACATGAAGAATTACTGCATTTTCCACTGTTTATTTCCTTTTTTGTTTGGGGTCGGGGGTTGAAGTAGCAGAGCTACGTGTCGGTAGAGGGTTCAATTGAATCCTCTGAATCAAAAAATAATATTGTGCAAATAGGTACAAATATTCTAAAAGAATAGTTAAATAAATTGGGAATCCGCTAGGCCTTGACAGAAGAGAAGCTTCCAGTACAGTGGCAAAAATGGCTCCAAAATTAATTTACGATGCACGTTCTAATCTCTAGGTGTGACATTCATACTTTTTATAGTCTCCTTCATCGTATTCCAGACTCTGCCATGCGTAGAAAGATGTAATCTTGTAAACACATCTTAAATTTGGGTGCTTTTCATTGCGTAGCTGACGTTATACCAGATGATCAACAGATATAATTTCTACTACCAACAAACAATAAAATTGTACCAAAAGGGCAATATCCATTGAGATGACCAATTTTACCAGGTTTTCGTTCTTCCTTTTCAAGGTCTCACAATAGAGATGTTTGTAACCTCAATTGATGCTCTACAACTCCTACCAGTTACATTCTAGAGTCTTTCCCTATTTATCTTATAGTCGAAAATTGTCAAAGACACTTAAGCTAAGAACGTTTCATTTGTCTCTAGATCCTCACTACTCAGGTAACCTACATCGGGGGCAGATCTAGTGTATCACGTAGGACTCTTTTGGTACGAGGGATTAGGAATTAATCCCGGGATTAAATTTGAGATAAGTTTATCCCATGTTTGGTTGGAGTAAAATCGCGGTAGGGAGGGTGAAATTCTCATCCCAGGATAACTATTCCCGGTAATCCTGGGATAACTTGTTTCCCAGGCAAAAGACCCCTTATGGGTCCAGAAATTTTGGAGCGGACACTGTATTAGTATTAGTTTAAGAAGCCACTAAATAGATACAAATAATAAATCTTGAACCCAGTAAATCAAATCCTGAATCCCCAAACTGATCACTCAACTAAGCTATTTGGATGCCGGGTCATACGAACTCTCTATATTCATGTCCGATCTAACCAGGCGGACCTAATTTATTCCAATACAAATAAATAACTCCAACACTGACATAGAAGTCTTTGTGCAGATCAAAAAGAATACTGGATCTAAAATGAAAATTAATATCATGCTCTTTATTTTATTTTATTTTTTTATTTTTAAAAAGTACATGTATCCAATTGAGGTTGAATGAATCATATACACAACAAATAAGGCTTATAAATGAAAATATATAAAGAGTGAAAAGAGGAAGCTTTAGAAGGGGTACCTGACTTCAGGATTGCCGCAGATATTACGAACCAATTGCATTCCACAGATCCCTACAGCAACGCCTACGGCTGCAAAAAGTGGATACACCTGTACCACCATAAAAATAGCATCTTCAGTAATTGAGATCTAATCATAAATTAATAGTAAACCCGAAAACAAAATCCCCAAATTGATCCATAAACAAAATCGCCGATTTTGAGGGCAAGTGAAAAAGAAAAATCAAATATTTGTAAGAAGAAAAGAACAAACCTCGGGCCTCAGCCAACGGTTAAGGGTGGAAGAAGCCATAGAAAAACGGGGAAGCAGAAGAAAACGCTAACTTTACAGAAGACTATTTCGATGATGACCTAAACCTGTTAATTTGGTCCTATCTCCCGTATTTATATTCTCTCGAATAGGACTTCCTCATTGGCTGCAATTTACTAATTTGTTTCAATTTACGAAAAGGCCCATTAACTTTTAACATATCGAGCTTTAATTTTTATTGATAAAAAAAATGTAATTCGTAATTTTGTTTTATTATCTGAACTTGAAAGTTTCTAAAAAAGGTCACTCTAGCAATTAATAAAACGAAAAGTGCCTCCAGCAACAAAAGCGTTAATTAACAATATAAAATTATTAAATGCAGACGATTGGACCGACCATTAAAAGAATTCCAACTGGGTGGCTCTGCAACTTTCAAAAGCGTCGCCGTGCATGAACTATGGCACAACTTATTTGACCATTGGCTCGTGCCTCGCGATATGGAAAACAATTGACTGATTTTTCTCCTTTGGACTACTCTAGAGAAATCAGCGTGGACTACCAAAAAATTAGACTGTATATATAAAATAAAATTTATTTTTTATTTATATATATTAAATTTTGAATTTTCTTGACACAATCTAAAAGTGTAGCTTAGTGGTCGAGGGGGTTCAAAACCCTTTATAAGATCATATGTTCAATACCTACTCTAGCCATAATTTTTTGTTTTAACTTTTTTTCTTTTTGAATTTTCTTACCGGTGATCCTTCCTCCGACACTGATAGAAATATTTGTCTTTAAAATTTGGCAAAGTAAACGGGAATTACCAGCGGCGGAGTTAGAATTTTCACTAAGAGATATCAAAATATAAGAATCTAAGTATACCGTAAAATCAAGGAAAGTCAATGTATAATAAATATACATTAAAAAAACTATCTAGCAATATAGTATAATTTTCCGGTAAAGGAAAGTCGATTGACAACTCTTGATTGAATGTGGCTCCGCCACTGAAAACTACAGTAAAACGTGAAAACACCCGCTCATTCTTCACTCAATATATGGAAATTGTCTTGCGTCGTATATAGCGAAATTGTTGTAAAAATTATACGGGGCGCCCTATTTGGTCGCCCCATTTAACCTGTACCCATATTTTTAAAATTATTTAACTTATACCCTAAGTTTTACAACTTTAGGCGCTCCTTCTTTCGGCTACCTGTGCAAAACTTTAGCTTATTTAGTGCTGAAGTTTTTACAAATGAACTAAATAACTTCAACATCTTCTGTTGAAATTTTTGAAAAAGCTTTATGACAAAACGAAACTTTAGCTTATTAAGTGCTGAAGTTTTTACAAAAGAACTAAATAACTTTAGCATCTTCTGCTGAAGTTTTTGAAAAAGCTTTAAGACAAAACTAATGAATCCAGGACAAAACTTCAGCTTATTTGGTCCTGAAGTTTTTACAAATGAACTAAATAACTTCAGCAGCTTCTGCCGAAATTTTTGAAAAGCTTTATGACAAAACTAATGAATCCAGGACAAAACTTCAGCTTATTTAGTGATGAAGTTTTACAAATGAACTAAATAACTTCAGCATCTTCTGCTGAAGTTTTTGAAAAAGCTTTACGACAAAACTATTGAATCCAAGACAAAACTTCAACTAAAACATGCTTAAGTACAGTAAATAAAGAACAAAATTTCAGCTAGTAAAATGCTTAGGTTTAGCAATTACAAACAATTTCAGGCCCGTCTCCTAGAATACTGAAGTTTATATGATTGTTTTTGCTACTTCAGGCCCGTATACCTGAAGTTTATGCGAAAAATTGGTACGTTTGCATTTTTATTTTTGCAAAGTAAATATAATTTAATACGTGACCCAAAAAATGAATATAAATGCAAATGCCCCAAAATTGTTTAGGAGACATGGTCCAAGCCCATTGTTTTAAACAAAAAAAAACTTAAGAATAGTGATGATGATTCTAAAGGCCCGTAAGACACAGGCTTAAGTGATGATGGATATCCCCGATAACACTTTTTTTTTTAAATTTATCTTGTCAAAAGCATATTCATTTAAACACTTGAATTAGAGTATATTTCAATGCACCTGAATATATAATAAAGTCTCATAACGTTTCTGCTTCTCCTACTTCTGTCGGTCCACTTTATTTAATTTTTTGACTGTTGTTATATTTATTAAGAAATTCATCTTTTAACATTAACTAACAATAAAATTGACCATTGGCCTTTACTATATTTTCACTTTTTTGTTTTTAATATTTGACATAATATAAATTTGGTATGTAATGATTAGCAACTCCCAGTAAACAAAGCCAGAACTCGAATTAACCGGCATAACTCATTGAAATCTTTGCGAGCATCAAAGATTATTTCAAATTTTCAGCAAGAAATCTCAATTTGTCATGTAATTTCAATTTAAAACGTCAATGAAATATAAAATGGAGCCAAAAAAATTCAACATTTCCCACCAAAAATTATCTTATAAAAGTAAGTTTAATTTTCTAAAATGATGTAATAATATGGCTACAACACAAAATAGACAAATCTCTTCACACTGTACTGTTCAATCAAATCATCAAGCTTATCTAAGTCTTCTGATAGAATTTAAGGGTCTACCAAACTATATAGAGAAACAAGTTCTCTATTAGTTCCTACAGAATACACACGCAACACAGTAAGTAAATGACACAGAGAAGTTTTACGTGGAAAACTCGCAGCTCACGAGATTAAAAACCACGAACTACCCTTGTAGGATTTCAACTTCACTACTAAGTGAACTTTAGATTACAACCTATTGTAACCTAGGAATTAACCTCTTAATCCTTCACTAACTTGTAACAACTCTATTGCAAAGCCATTTCGTAATAACTCTATTACAAAGACTCTGCAACTCAACTAACTTTAGCCAAGACACAAACGCAAGGGTATATGATTTACAAAAGTTTCCTACACAATGTTTCTCACTAAGCTAAGTAGAAATTACAAATAGAGAATTTTAACAAAGGTACAACACAACTAAGGACATGTAGTAGCTCAATACAGGGAATTAGTTATGTACGAGCTTCAATATGGATGCCGAGGAAGTGAGGATGATGGAGGAAGGACTTACCCGACTCAAGGTGAGATTGGAGGGGACCACGCGGACTATCGCGATCCCCATGGACTAGGATTTGCTGGTTAATACGGAGGACATGGTCCGTTCTCTCGGCCCCTCTATTACGATGTGGAGGGTAAAACCCTTGAAAAGCTAAAGGACGCCACTCTATCGAGGAGTATAGCCAGCCTCACTATTAGGGTAAGCATTTTGATCTCTCTCCGTTTTTTTTGTTGGGCTCAAAGTCCCGTTCTTACCCCTTATTTTCTGTCTTTCTTTCAGACTGTGATTTTGGAGACCGAGAGCGCCCGACATGAGGAGAGTCGTAAGGCTATTTTTCAGTAGATGGAGCGGAAATATCGCGAATACAGTGATAAGCACCGTGAGATTTGCAGGCGATTAGGTGGGAGTGGCAATTTCCGGGCTCTCCGAGACGAAACTGAAGGAGAAGGATGACGAGTTGGTGACGGTCATCAGAAAATGCAGCGTTCTCAAGGGGGCGTTGAGGGACAAAGAAGAAGAACCTGAGGTAAGCAGAAGTTGACCAGAAAATGTAACTTCCGGTTAAACTATTAAATTTATGTAATAAAGGGTTAAATCTAGTTAAGGATAATTACTTTAGACACTAACTTCATAAACTACAATAGATGAGACAGATCCCGTAAATGTTTGATGACAATAAATGCGAAATATTCTTGAAGCATGAACATTAATGGAGATACAAACAACGATAAATGACAATAAATGACATTTAAGTAAATAAGAGAGACAGAGTCACCCAATAATGGATGAGTTGTGCAAATATTTTTCCTGATAATGATGAAAGACAGATAAGTCCAAGATTCGTATGAACAATCAACGGATCTGGTGGAAAAACGGGGAATAATATGAACAAGAATCTTTATTAAAAGGTAGTCTTTGTATTTTTGCTAGAGAAAGAGTCTTCTTCTCAAAACTGTTCTAATCAAAATGGATATTACATGCCCCTACCATTGTCTCTTCTTTCTATATTTATGGGGCCCATTTTTTTTAGGAAACCCTAGTAGTACAATTGAAGGGAATATTCACTAGAATATTTTCTTTTAATATCTTATCCAGACAAATTAGCTTATACAAGTCTTATCATCAATAGTCAATCTCGGCCTTGTCCCTCGTTGACATTTCGACTACGACTGCTATCAACATCTCGATTACGGCTCATGTCGGCACCTCGGCCAATGACTTTTGCATCTTAGGCGAGCTCGACCGACTCCTTCCTTAAATGCCTTATTACGCTAAATTTCCTAGGGACGTATTTTGGCCTATACAATCATCTCTCTCATATTGCCTCTCCATTTTTATTTTACAAAAATAATTAACACGAATTATAGGAGATAAAACGATCATCATGTTTTTAACTACTAGTACGCGGACTACTAGAGAAGTGAAACGCCAATATGAGATGGATAAATTCTTGCATTGAAAAAAAAATATAACACATACTCTAACATTATTTTATTCCAAAGACAATTTTAAAAAGAAAAAGTTAATTTATTATTGAAAATGAAAAAACTAATTATTCTGAATCACGGAAAAAAGCCAAAAAATTAGATAAAGTGGACTGGAGGAGTATTAATTTAACAAAGTCATCAACTTTTGCAAGTTAGCACTCCATCACATTTTTAATTAATACTACTAGTTAGGCACCCTACATAAATAGGCAGGTGCATTGCAATAATAGGCACGTGCCTCCCTTATAACAACGAGTCATCTTACGATTATCATTTCATGTTGTAAAATAAAGATGCAATAAAATTTACCCATAGTTAACTTATATTTATATCTTAGACTTGAAAAGGGTCGTTACTTTTAGTTGCCCAATATTTGTTAGTA
The DNA here is from genome assembly GCA_005239495.1 of Nicotiana undulata. Classification (NCBI taxonomy): domain Eukaryota; kingdom Viridiplantae; phylum Streptophyta; class Magnoliopsida; order Solanales; family Solanaceae; genus Nicotiana; species Nicotiana undulata. Next base: position 157,270 of record ML265458.1, read on the forward strand.
TATTTATAGTTAACGATGTTGGACTAGTTTGCATGCACCTTAATTAAATCACGTATCTATTATTTTACATTAGCATTCTAGAGGGTATTTATCAATCTTAATGTGATATTGGCCACTGTGTCTACCGAATGAAACCTTCATCAAACCGTGCCTTGTCCGCATGAATTGACAAACCTTAGCTCAGTGTCAAACAACATAATTTCGTCGAAAGAAAGGAAATCAACCTTTATTTGTTAAGGAAAGCATGTGAATTATATTGTAATTTGTTATGCAAATATAACCCGATAGACTAACTGTAATGTGTTAAGCGGCGTGTGTTCGAAAGTTGATTGACAAAAGGTAAGAATATATTTTATTTATCTATAATTATTATATCCGGGCTATTTTTTAATAATAAAATTAATCTATTTCATTGATCACTAAAAGAGAACTGTTATGAATGTGATACAAGTTTCACCATAAAAGGAGTCCTACAATGTCAGAGACTTCCCATTCTGAACATTACACGTCAACTTTGATGCTTTGCATGAATCTATCAGCAACTGAATCCACCATTTTTTTTAATAGAAAAGAAAATGAACTGAAGGAAATAAGCATTAAGCAATTTACCTTTAGCTAATTAAATTAAACTAAATAAAAACTTATCTACTTTATTTATTTCTTCTTATTTTGATTCTAACTTTTAGATTAAAATAAGAATGGAAATTTGAAACAAAATTTTTGTTCCTTTGATAATTATCATATTACAAAAATTCACGTGGAGAAGACTCGCATGTAACCATGATCCAGCAGCTCTATTTTAGCTTTCCAAAGTTTAAAAGTAGTATTTATAGTAACCTGCAATGGAATATAATAGCTGCAATTGGATACAAATATACAATTATGTTTTGATAGATAGCTATGAATGCTGGACCACTTGGTTATTTTTTTTGTTTTCCATTAGGTGTCCAGTACCCTATTGGTCCGACTTAAATTTTGATTTGCATTAAAAAATCTTATATTGAAGTTAAATTGTTCCCTAACAAAGACGACTGATTCCATAACTAGAGCTTGAACTCAAAACCTATATAAATGAGAACGTACCACACCATCACGGCCGGTGGACTCCGGGGCGGATGTAGAGCATGGCAATCGGATTCAGACGAAGCCACTACTTTCGTCGCGAGATATAATTTTATGTGTAAAAATTCATGAAATTGCAATAATTAGTAAGTTTGAACCCATAAATTTAAAAATACCACAAGTTCAATGCTAAATTTTTTAAAATTAAACTCACATAATCTGAATTCTGAATCCGCCTCTGGACGGAGCACATGTCGACAGAGATTTTAGAACTAGAACTAGTGCCCGGAGTAAGATAGGCAAATACTAAAAATTAGTGGTAAGATTTTTGGTTCGTTTAGATTGAATTTTTCAAGTAAATGGCCGAAATTTCAAAGATTCTCTTTCGCTTTAGGGGAGAGGAGTTTACAACCAGGTATTTTATTGTCAATAAGCGAATGGTAAATCCGTAAATAAGCCAAATAACAAGGGCATAGAGTCAAGACGTTCACAAGCCAACAAAAACACGAAAACGAATTGGGTGGGCTGAAAGATGAGGCGGAGAGAGAATCGAAGGAAGACGTGAGTTCTTCACTTCGCCGGAGAGAGGCATCGAAAGCCACACAAAGGAAGAGAAATCTCCGTTTTTAATGGCTGCCTCTTCAGCTAGGGTTTTTCTTACATCACGCCTTACAGACCTCTCACTGAAGCCACATCAACATCTTCCTCACCCACCCCCTCCTTTTACCAACCACCTCCTCATCCGCCCGTTGCTTCCTTCTATTTCCGCTTCCGGTAGGCGGCGTTCTTCTATCAACTGCCTTATTTCCGGCGTTGATGGCGGCGGTGTTTCCGACGACTTCGTTTCCACCAGGAAATCCGACGGCTTCGGCAGCGAATTTTCCGTTATTGCTAATATGCTCAAGCGAATTGAACCGTTGGATACTTCTGTTATATCTAAAGGCGTTTCGGATTCTGCTAAGGACTCTATGAAGCAGACGATTTCTACTATGTTAGGCTTGCTCCCCTCCGATCAATTCTCCGTCACCGTTCACTTCTCCAAACGCCCTCTCGATCGCCTCATTGTTTCATCTATAATTACCGGGTACCTTAATCTCATAATTTTAATGTAGGCTAAAACTTAAAAGTGTAATTATTTATTTCTTAAGGTTTTGGATCAATTTGCTGTAGGTATACGTTGTGGAATGCGGAGTACAGGATATCATTGATGAGGAATTTTGATATTCCCTCGGATAATTTGAAAGGCTTGAACATGGCGGAGGAGAATGTGAATTTAGGGTCGAAGAGTGAGGAGAAAAGTGATAATATGTCTTCTGCAGTTTCAGAGAGAATAAAAGCTCAAGCTCTTGGGGATTTATCTCCTGAAGCTTTGAGCTATATTCATCAATTAGAAGAAGAGCTCTCATCTGTTAAACAGGTGATAGTCTTTCACTTTGAAATTTGTAAAAACTACTGGCTGTGTTTGTTTATTTGTGAATTATTGGCTAGTCCTTTCATACAGATGAGAAGACTATTCATTGTTTAAGTGACACTATGATCATTCTACTACCAAGAGTATTCCTAACCGAAAGATATTGGATGCTTTCTTGGGTGCAAAGCTTAAGTTGTAAGAAATCCTAGATACTTTACACATTTGTTAGTCAAATATGTAAATTTTCTTGAATTTTTGCTCTCAAAGTTGAGATATAATATTATCTTACTACCAATCATGAATTAGTGGATGCACCAAAGAAGTTGATCTGCTGACATGGGTGGATTAATGTTACAAGAAGTTACATTTGTGACAGGTTATTATACATAATTATCCAGAAATTTCAGTTGTGTGTGAGTCAAACAAAATCAAACTGCTGGAAGAAGAGAATGTTTAAGCCTGCTTTCTGCAGTTCATTCTTCAAGCATGAACTTGTGATCATAGAATAATGTTCAGTTGCAAAACTATTTTGATAATTTTAGTTAGGCTCTATGATCTGGTCCTTGGATTATTGATAGACAACTTGCATGTTTGAGTGGCAAATTAGGATATCATAGCTTTAACCGTGGCTAGAGTTCTCCACTTCTTCACCGTTTTTTTCTCTGTTGTTTTTACAAATATGTTGTGGTGAGTTTGTTGCTACTTGCTTAGCACAAAACTTATATATGCATAATTAAGATTGGTAATACTTACGCTTTGTTAAAAAAAAAGGATTTCTGCCTAGACACTTTCCGGTGTCAAACATTTAGCCGCAGGCTAATCATGTTCCTTCAACTCGTATTCTAGTGTTTCTTCAGTATTTGGCTTTTCAATTTGCCTACGTAGGATTGGGGCTGTGTACCAGTATAATCCATTTAAGGTGTCATTTTCTGATTCATTGTTCATCTGCACTAGCGGTTGTACAACTGAATCCCATAGGGTATAAGCTTACTCGTGGAAACTGATATTTTCTTGTTCTTTTCTTGAGTGGCGCACTACTGTACCTGATCTGATAATCGATACTATAAGCTTCAGTCAAACTTTATACTGATCCCTCTCTGTTCCTCTTAGGAACTGCAATCCCGGCAACAAGAAAATTTGCAAATGGAGTATATCAACGAAAGCAACAATGATTTGCTGGAATACCTTCGGTCATTGGAATCTGACATGGTAATGTAGTTATTTGTATGTCATATCATCTGAAGCCATTGAGGTTAATTCCTGATGTGTCTGCTACTTGAACAGGTGACTGAACTATCTAGACCATCATCCTTTGAGGTGGAGGAGATTATTAAACAACTTGCTCAAAACATATTGCAAAGATTTTTCATAGAGGACGATGTTATCAATGAAGAAGATCCTAATCTTAATGGTGCCAAAAACTACCAAAGTAATGACACCGAATTCTGCGACTCAACGGGCACTTCTCGGGATTACTTGGCAAAGCTACTTTTTTGGTTAGTAACATGGCTTCTCTCAGTTATTTATTCCATTATCATTTTCCTTGTATTCACCAAAAGTCTGAACTTTTTCTTAGGTATCCTCTTTAGCTTTATCAGGTATGATTTTTCTGAGTAGGTCAATAAATCAACTTTGTAATTGGCAGGTGTATGTTATTGGGACATCATTTAAGAGGATTGGAGAACAGATTGCATCTAAGTTGTGTTGTTGGTTTGTTATGATCTTGGGAAGTACAAAGAGGGATGTATATTCTTCTTTTCTTTTCCTCTCCCCGTCTCCTTTTCTCTGTGTAGTTCAATTTATTTCTTCTTGTTTTTATATAACAATAATCCACATATCCTGTAAAATTTTGTTCTTGCAATTCGTAAGGGTATGGAAGGGTGTACTGTTGAGAATGATAAATCCATTTCTCAGAGCCTCTTTGACTTCATAGTGTAAATTGATCAAGTACACTAAAAATGATGCATACAATCAGCAAACAATAGTTAGTTGATCCTAACTTGCATTTTCATTTAGCAATTCTTATTTATCGTGATCATACATCACATAAAAACTGCCGACGAGGCGGTTTGATAGATGCTAACCACACTACTTATAACCTCTTTGCTGATTCCCATCAACTTCACAGTTGGTTGCAATCCATGTTTTGGGACTACAACACAAACGTGGTATGGGGAGAGTAGAGTGACGCAAACCTTATCTCTATCTGATGGGGTGGAGAGGCTGTTTCCGATACTGGATCAACAAAATTAGAAAAAGAGATGCTCATTGTGCACTGCATGATGGAGATATTGCTGAGATTTGTATACGTGGAGGATGTTGTAGACCATTTCAGTTTCTCGTCTGTGGATTTAGAATGTTGGAATTTCCATAAAATTAAAATGAGAATTCGAAAAGCTATGGAAGTCACGATCAAATTTTCAACGAGGCAGAACTTTCTCATAATTATAGAATGACTAAGATGCAGTAATCATTACTTTCTCATCCTAATGTTAATGGCATTGTTAATGGTTAAGGCTGAAAAAAAGGCGTTCACACTTAACTCAGGATTTGGTAAAAGGTTTGGTGAAAGGTGGTTTTGATTGACCAAAAGAAAGGAGATGCTGCTGTTACTGTAAAGTCTGCTACACCAGTGACGATTTATTTATTGGCTGATGGGTTAGGTGGAATTTATGATACTGCATGTTTTAGTAGTGAGAATATGGTTAATTTTGATATTGTGTTAGGTATTCTGAAACATATTCCATATTTGGCGTCAAGATACAAGCAAGGTAGGAGTTAGCATTTTTCAGGAAAAAACTGACTCAGCACAAATTAATACTCTTTTCGGTCCAAAATAAGTGATTTTCTGATTTTTTTCTTGTGGTCTAAAATAAGTGATTTTTTCAGATTTCAAGAATGAATTAATTATTTTTTTCTCTACATTGCCCTTGGAGTAAATGGTGTTGGAGTATGTGTTAGGAGTATTAATGTGGGATAGTAAAGGTTAATATTGTCAATTTCATTGCTAATTAATGTTAAAATGTGAATTTCTTAATCTGCGTGAAAACAAGTAAAAAATTACTTATTTTGGACCGGAGGGAGTACTTTAAAATATTATTGTAGTAAACATATGGTGTCAAAAGGGTACTCCTTCCGGTCTAAAATAAGTGATTTTTTGGTCTTTTTCTTGTGGTCCAAAATAAGTGATTTTTTTCGAATTTTAAGAATGAATTAATTAGTTTTTTCTTATATTGTCCTTGAAGTAAATAGTGTTAGAATATGTGTTAGGAGTATTTATATGGAATAGTAAATCTTTTATTATTAATTAATACTAAAAATTAAATTTCTTAATATGCGTGACCACAATAAACTTCAGTAGTCCATTATTGATTTCCAAATGTCCAAATATGCTCACTCTGTCCGTCCTCCCCTGCTTCGCCATGTTGTCTCGTTAATAAGAAAAAATAAGCGGAAAATTGTCAATATACCCATGTGTTTTCGGAAAAAGTTTAATATGTCACTCGTTAGAATTTAAGTACAAATATAACAGGTTCAAATATATTATTTTTCCGTTAAGTTTGTTCAAAACGGATATCTAATTTTACGTGGCACTGATATTTGATGCGGTGGATGCCACATGGCTTGCCACCTCAGTGCACCTAACCCGTTTTATCCTTCCTTTCTATTTTTTTTCCACCACAAAAATTTTCGTCACCTCCGTCACTATTGCCTACACGCTACTATGAAAGAATATTGTATTTCAAATTTTAGTCTTTTATATATGGATTAGGGAAGCTGAGATAGTATGTCATGTGACATTCACCTCATCAAATATCAGTGTCACGTAGGTTGATGTCTATCTTGGACAAACTTAACAAAAAGGGTATATTTGAACCAATAATATTACAGCAGGGATATATTTGGACCCAAAGTATAACGAATGGTATATTTAAACCTTTTATCATAGTATAGTGATATATTTGATCCATTGCCGAAAAATAAGAGAGCTTTGTAGAATCATTTTCACGATCGTACAATACTCTCTCCGTTTTAATTTATGTGAACCAATTTGACCAAACACGAAATTTAAGAAATAAGAGAATATTTTTAAATTTGTGGTCTAAAATGTGATACATATATTTTCTGTGGCTATAAATCATTACATAAAGGTAAATTATTTTCTAAATATGAAAAAGAATAATTCTTTTGGTACGGACCAAAAAAACAATTCACGTAAATTAAAACGAGGGAGTAGTATTTATCTGAATCTTGTAAATTTTAGAAAGCGTATCACTAACTATTAAACAAACTTTAAATATGACCTCAATACCGTGGAGCTGAATGATTTTCACAATTAAAACATAAGTATAATGCAAAGTGAAGAAAACACATCTGAATCCTTGGCGTTCTTTTTCTCTTATGAAACTTGAAGAAATACTTACTCCGTTTACTTTTACTTGGTATTGATATGTATACGAAAAATAGATTTGTACTTTTACTTGTCACTTTATACATATTACTAAAAGACAATTTATTTTTCCTGTTATACCCACCGTATTTATTATTCATTTCAAATCATTTTCTCAAATTCAATAAAAATGCATCAATTAATATAGGTATCATGGTAAATTATGCCTTCATTCATTACTTCATCCGGTTCACAATAAGTGACCAGTTTCCTTTTAGCACGCCTATTAAAAAAATACAATTGAATTCTTTCTTGATTACATAACTTGACATTTATTTTAAACTAAAATAAAAAGGGAAACTAATCACTTATTATAAATCGGAAAAAGTACTTTTTTAAGGGACGTGGAAAGTCGAAATGTACCTGAACGGAGGGAGTATTAAAAGACTACTCTGATTACTACAAAAATAATGGAGGAATAATCGCTTTATTGCTCTTCTTATACACAAAAAATTCACCCATAAGGGACCCCAACAAAATCGTCCCCTGTACCTAATACTACACACTCTGGATCTCACTTCTCCCCAATGAGGAAAAAGAATCAAAGAATTATCACAATTTAAAAAAAAAAAAAAAAAAAAAAAACTCCTATACACTAAAAAGCGTAAAAGAATTTTTACACTATCAGATCACAATCTCCGCTCCGATTGGTCAAAAGAATCATGAAGGCTCAATCTATACAAATCATAAGGTGCCCATAAAAGATCAACAGGACAAGGATTTCCTTGATCAAGCCTAACCCAAGGTTTACCTTTACCACTCCAATGCAATAAACTAACTGGACCTGGATGCAATGTTCTACAACTATTCACCAAATTATCTCCACCTAATCCATGTTGATTCCATTTATGATCAATTCCTTCAATTTCTCCTCCAAATACTAACATAAATGGTGGTAAAGATCCCAATTCATATATCCTCTTCTCCTTTTGTATCTCCATCCAATTTTCAATCTTTTCAGTATAATCTCCTTTTCTCCATTTTCCTAAATCCATTACCATTACTCCTGTATTAAAATAACATGGCCTTTTTCCTTGAAATACTTTTGAGAGTTTTGTGTCAGACCAAAAATTGTCATTGAAATATGTTCTGAAATTAGTATGACAATATTCTGGAGCTCCAATAATTCTTGAACCAGTTAATGATATGGACCATAATTTGTGAATATCATCAACTAAAATCACATCAGAATCAAGATAAATTACTCTTTCAACACAAGGCTCAATAATCTCAGCTAAATATGTTCTAGCATAATTTAATGGATTGTCAAGAGCTTGACGAATTGAAGATGATATCAAATTCTTGACGCGTAATTCATCAAAGCTGTAAACTTTGAAACCCAAAGATGGAAATATTGACTTAACTGTTTGTGCCAACTGTTGAAAATCGGACTTTTGGGAGGTTACGAAATGAAAATAAATATTTTCTGGGCAAGAGGCATGCTTTAGAACTGAGTGTACTGCTGCTATTGAACCTCTAAAATAATGTGAATCAAGAGTCATAGCTATATGTATCAAATTTGGGTCACAAACTGATAAATCTGATTCTAAAATTGGACATTCTTCGCTATTTCTATACTCTGGAGATTCAACATATCTCAAATATCCATCAAAATTTGACTTAGGCTTCTCAAGAAATCCTCTGATAGCGCTTGCTGGAATTAGAAGCAAAGCAATTGACAGAAGTAGAACAAATATGTGTTTTTTAGAAAGAATCATAGCAAAAAGAATGGTAAAATCGCCTCGTTGAATCTAAGGAAAGAAAGAATGTTTGTTAAAAGTAAACGCGTTTAAGGTTTTATGAGAGTTGAGATATATAAAGAGGTTTAGATTTCGGACTAGTATTTGCCTTATTGGTCGTAATCGCGTTGTTGGGAATTGAAAAGTTTATAGGAAAACCAAACGCGTAAGGAGAAAATTTATTATAATATGTTTTTTTTTATTCTTCTGGAACTATGTTTGGTTTTTAAATGATGTTTCGAGGAACCTGAGGGAAAATGTCTGGTGTTTGGTTCGGTCCGGTTCAGTGAATCGGTTTACCGATCAATGAGAAAGCATGTGACCACGTGGTCTGTACTCGTTCAGGATAGTACGATTTTTTAACTCAATGCACGTACAGGTGAGCTTGTATTGCTTCTTCTGCTCGATTTAGGACAATATACGAGGAATTTAACAAGCGACTAAGGGTTGTGTTTGGTATAACCGAAAATATTTTTTGTTTTTGAAAAATAAATAATAATTTTATTTATTTTTTCGTAAGTTAAGGAAAATATTTTCTCAAGAGTTCATAAATAATTTTAATACGATAAACATGAAGTCATAAACTTTTGAACCAATAACCTTTCCAACTCACAAATTTCATAAACTTTTGAACCGCAAAACTTTCGAAATCACAAAATTTCGAACCCGTAAACTTCGAAACACATAAACCACCAGACTCATAATTTTTGAACTTATAAAATTTTGATCATGTAAACCGAAAGATAAAAAAAGTAAAACTGAAAATATATAAATAAAAAAAAGTCGAGGGGATGGGGGAGGGGGGAGGGGAGG